>QLSS01000294.1:0-33491 GCA_024372645.1 Trichomalopsis sarcophagae | reverse complement strand
AAAAAAAAAATACGTGTCTCTTATTTTTTCATGTTCTACAACATATATGAAAATCATCAAAATCGGTGAGTTCGGGTTGGGTACCTTTCCTTGTTAGTACATAAATTGACTTTAAAAAAAAGTACAATAGTCATGCTCATTCGAATTATAGGTATAATTGACGGTATTTGCAATGGTACCAGATTGAAAATAATTAAACTGTTCAATCATAATATGAAAGCTGAGATTATTACTGGTGATAAAAAGGGAACTGATGCTTTCATTCCAAGAATTATTTTAGACACCGGTGAATATACATCTTTGCCTTTTGTAATATTCCCTCGACAATTCCCTCTAATTTTGGCTTTAGCCATGGCTGTTGGATTGGTGGAATAAATAAAAGACTGAGGTTAAGATAATATTAATATATTGTAAGTAAGTAATAAGAAGTCGGCAGTAGCCTCAGTGAATATTACGTCCGCTCACATCGGAATCTAACGGCAGAGAGCGAGTACAGAGTATACAGCGTAGTCGCCGCTTAGATTGTACACGCGAAACATGCGTATAGTTCACTTGCTCTCGCATGAGCTCGTCTGACTGCACGAAATCATCGCGAACCAATAGATGGCGCGGCGAGTACCGTTTTGGTACTTATAATCAAGATTATAATACTTACTATATTACAACACGTCCCCTTAAGTTTATAATCTTGATGAGATATATAATACAATTGCATGGTATGTTGCCAAGTTCAAGCCAAGTTCAATGTATTTTGCCAAGTTCATACCAAGTTCAATATATTTTACCAAGTTCATGTCAAGTTCATGTCTGATTTTCTATCTACACTATCACCTGCGTAATCAAAATCTACCATACAATCTAATATTTCGCTATTTATGGTATCGCAGTACGTTAATTTGAGATCTTTAGTTTTATATAAATACTTTAAAATTCGCATTGCATATTTATAATGTGTCGTAGCAATTTTGGTATCGACTTAAGTAATTTACGCTAAACGCAATGCCTTGTGCCTGTACAGTGTCTGTACGCGCGTACTTGTATATAACAATTCGCCAATCAAATTTCTGTATTTTATATTTTCATCAATATTACTAGCTTGTTTTAGTTTTAGGTTAGTCTCCATTGTAGTATCATATAGTTTGGCATTTTCTAAAGTGTATTTTATAGCTAAAGATTCAATATATTTGGTTTGACTTAAGGTCATTTTAGTTCTATCATTACTATAATCTATATCGATTCCAATGTATTGGCTTATTTTGCCCATATCTTTCATTGCAAAACTTTTCATTAGACTAGCTTTTACTTTGTTTATTTTAATTTTATCTTTGCAACAAATTAAGAGATCATCTATAAAGTCTAGTATATATATATTGGATCTTTGCTTGTATTATTTACATATAAACGATGATCATAATTGCTTTTGTAAACTTTATTGTCATCTGTTTCATAACCTTTCGGTTGATTTATGTATACTTCTGATTTTACATCACCATTTAAGAATGCTGTCTCAACATCCATTTGTTCAATAAACAAGTTATTTTTACAGCTATATGACAGTAGAATTTTCAAAGTTTGCATTTTACCTACTGGCGAATAAACATTTTCAATGTATTCTCTTTGCTGAAAACCTCTTACAACTAATCTAGCTTTATAAACATTATTATTTTTCATTTTGTAGACTCATTTTACATCAATAATTTTTTATTATTTGGTCTTTCAACAATTTGCCACGTATTGTTTTTATTTAAGCTATTAATGTCATAGTCCATAGCACTTTTCCAATTTTTATATTCGCTGGAGTTTATCGCCTCCTCAAATGTATTCGGTATATTTGCATCAATATGGTTTACATAAATGAAATGAGTTACAGGATTACCATATCTACTTAAAGGACTTTTCTTTCTATTGGACGTTCTTTTTACGGTTAAATTTTCTGCATTTTCATTTGCGTTTTTAACAACGTCAAGATTTGCTTCGTTATCTCTACTTTCCCCGAAGGTCTGAGTAGAGATAAGAGTGTTTCGTGTATTTGAATTTACATTATATTCATTTTCATCGATTTCAGATTCATTGTCCAGTATTTCGTTTTCTTTATTTATAGATTCGCTATTTTCCGAATCTCTATCTTTTTCACCATCGCATTTTTCTAGACAAATTAATTGAGTATTTTCTTTAACTATTTGAACATGTCTTGCATTGATTATTCTACTGTTAACTAAAACTCTATAACCGTTTTCAACATAGCCTACAAGTATGCCTAGTTGCGCTTTATCGTCCCATTTGCTTTTTCGTAAAGCTTCTGGTACTCTTGCAAAGACTCGACTGCCATACATTTTTAAATGATCAACATTAGGTTTTTTATCAAAGATTATTTCATATGACGTCTTATTTTCAGCTGTATTTGCAATTGCATTTTTATGATTTCGGGCCAGTAGCGCCTATGAATTTTAGCTTCTCGCATTGAGCATGCATCCATATCTATTGCGGATCTATTATATCTTTCCGCTACTCCATTTAATGCATGGACGTATGGTAGGCATGGCAATAATTCGATTCCTTTAGACTTTACAAAATCGTAGATTTCGTGATTAAGATATTCTTTACCATTATCGCAACATAATTTTGTAACCTTTTTATTCAATTTATTTTCTACAAAATTTACAAATTCTTTTAAATTTAGTATTTAGCCGTCTCTGATTTACTTTTAATACAAAGGATTCTAGTGCACTTACTATAATCATCAACAAATGTTAAGAAATATTTTTCTCCACCATAGCCAGTAGTATTATGTAGACCATTCAAATCAGTATGGATCAATTCTAGAATTTCAGTAGTTTTTATTCTGTTATTATCAAAGGGTACATTTGTCATTTTACTCTCTATACAATTTGCGCATTTCATTTTGACATTTTCAATTTTTTCTGTCAGTCCTTCAACTAATCTATCTGTTACTAATTTAAATATTGAAAATTTACATGGCCTAGTGCCCTATGCCATTTTTCTTTGTCAGTTAGTTTCATTGAATTTACATACATTGATTTATTTTTATTTTCTAATACAAAACTTTTCATATAAAACAAATTGTCCATTTTGTATGCTACGGCTATTAACTCTCTAGATTTATTAAAAATTTTTGCAATATCTTTATTTGCTAATACTGTATAATTTTAAGTTATTTTAGCAAGACTCGTCAAATTTTGTTTAATTCCTTTAACGTAATAGACATGTTTTATATCAACATATTTTTGATTATAATAATTTTTAAAATAAGTTTTAACAGTACCTATTTTGGTTGCTTTTAACATTTTACCGTCTGGTAATTTTACATCAACAGGATTTTTCAAATCTACACATTTATCAAAGAATTTATCATTTTTTATAATATGATCTGTGCAACCACTATCTAAAAACCAATCGATTTCGCTACAATTTTCGCTACAACCTGTTACATGATTTACTTCACTTGTTTTATTATTCTTATACTTTTCCCGAGGGTAGGTATAAGAATTGTTCGAGTCGTGGCATACCTGTGTTGTCTATGATTCAGATGAATAGTTGCCCTGTTGCTCGCTTGAAGAGTCACCTCTAGGTTGACCTTGTCCTCTGCCTCGGCCACGACCTCTGTACTTTCTACCTCTGTTGTAGCCTCTTTAATGACCTCGTTGACCTTGACTGGATTGAGCACTTCAACCTCGGTTACTCTGCTGTGGTGGTCTCGTGCATGCATTTTTGTAATGTCCAACTTTTCCACAGTTGTAACATTTGCCTTCGAACTTGGCTGTAAAAGTAATTACATTACTCTTTTTATCAAAATCGTTTTTTGTATAATTTTTCTCTTTAATCTTTGATTTGACGTAATCTACCCTACTGAAAAAAATTAGATGACAATCAACTGATAATCAGTTGATAAACATGCCAAAACGTCAGCTGATTATCAGGTGATTTAGCTCAATATTTTTATTAAAGCTGATAGTTATAAATATGCATTTATGTGAGATAAAATGTTAATGATAATCAGGTGATAATCACGTGATAATCATTCAAAATTTGCAATCTTTAATATATTTATTATAAGTTGTTTAAAATAAGTACAATTTATAAATTTCACATAATGAGGGTCAATACTGGTGTTACCATCAGGATGATAACACGAAAACTCTGGCTGTGAGCTCCAATATTTTTGTTTTTCAATAATTTAATTTAAATAAAAAATTTGTTAAGTGTTAAAAAATAAACATTTGATAATCAAAAAAAAAATCGTGCTAAATCACCTGATAATCAGCTGACGTTTTGGCATGATTATCAACTGATTATCAGCTGATTATCAGTTGATTGTCATCTAATTTTTTTCAGTAGGGTACTGTCCTTTGATCTTCTGGAATGACATCAATGATGTCTCCTATGTAGCTGTATCTTGGCGATAGTGCTCCTATTAAATACCTCATCTTCTCTGTTTCATCTAGTTTTCCACCAGCCGCCTTGAACTCTTTCACGGTTTTCTCCAATTCTGCGAAAAAATCGTCTACTTGATCAAAATTCTTCAATTTTACTTCTTCCAGCTTTCCTCTGTAAATTATTTGTAGTGACATGGATTGCGTCGAATATATTTTTTCGAATTTTTGCATCATTGCAAAAGCTGTGGTAGATTCACCGATATACTCTAATTGTTTATCGGATACAGTGCTTATTATAATCATTCTTGCTTTTGAATCGTTTTTCTGCCATTCACCTTCTTTATCTTTGTATGCAGCAGTTATTTTACTAGTTGCAGGTTCGTTGCACTCTTTATATTCTAATAAAATCATCAATTTTGATTTCCAACTGGAGTAATTTGCACCATCAAACACGGGTATCATGATATCTTCAACTTTAGCTTGCTTTGCCATTTTTAATTCTTTGACACGTATATTCTCGTACACTTGATTTTTCAATACAACAATTTTCTGGATTTCTTTTAAAAATATTTTTCTAATCTTACTTCTTATTTTCTTTGTTAATTAAATATCTGTAGCATCTAATTCATTCTCTTGCTTTACTCTATGTTTAAGCCACGAGAACATGTGCTTTATAACCTCGAAATTGCCACGTGCTCTGTACTAGCACGTTACCACGTTTTTCACTTGCCGACTTTAATCTATTGACATTGCACTTAAATCTTTATTAATTTTCAAAAATCTTCTTATTGTTCAGTACCTGACAACTTTATCTTCGTCACTGAGCATATATTTTTTGACTTTAACCTTTTCTTAACTGGTTAATCTTCACTTGAAATTTTTCTTTTTTCAACGGACATTTCGACACAAAAATTCGGAATTCAATGCTTCACAAGCATATAATTTTTCTGAGAAATTTTCTCCTTTTATTTCACTGCTCAATTTTTCAATGTGCGATTCACTTTGTTAACAATAACAGTTAACTACTTTTTCACGTGGCTTTTCTTCTAACCTTTCTTTATAACCCCCCATTACTTTTTACATTTTCTCGAAGGTTAATGTAAAAAATGAAAATTGAAGTTTCCAACCACGCTCTGCTACCATGTTGGAGTGGTGGAATAAATAAACGACTGAGGTTAAGATAATATTAATATACTGTAAGTAAGTAATAAGAAGTCGGCAGTAGCCTCAGTGAATATTACGTCCGCTCACATCGGAGTCTAACGGCAAAGAGCGAGTACAGAGTATACAGCGTAGTCGCCGCTTAGATTGTACACCCGAAGCATGCGCAGTTCACTTGCTCTCGCATGAGCTCGTCTGACTGCACGAAATCGTCGCGAACCAATAGATAGAGCGACGAGTACCGTTTTGGTACTTATAATCAAGATTATAATACTTACTATATTACAACAATGACTATAAATGAATCGCTAGGACAAAGTTTTGACACAGTTAGTATTTATATTCATAAGCCACTTATTTCTCACTGTCAGTTGTATGTTGTACCACAATATCCACAATATGCATAAAAATAATGAATTGTCTTACTTTTTATTCGAGATTGCTAAACGAAATACTAAGTTTTGTTTTAGATCAAATCCCAATCGACAGTTTTCATTCATTCAAAAAAAATGGAATCAGATCCTCTTCAAAATTAAGAAGACACATAGGATTCAATACATTTGAAGAATTTGTGATTCGAGATTTAATTTGAAGAAAAATTATTTAGAGCACATAAGGGCCGAGCATGCAGGCATTAAAATCTTTTTTATCCCGAATTCAGAATATTATTCAAAAGACATAATCACCTTATTCGTCGCTTAGTTTTACATAAAAAAAATACAAATATGTACTTATTGTAACAAAAGATTTTATAGAACTGACGATTTAAGAAGACATATGAAATTACATAATCATGTAATCATATTATTACTATATTTATATTGATGTATTTAAGAAAAATTATAGTTCTCATGTGAGAAATCACGTCAGAAATTACTCATAAAATAGAATTTGTAGTAATTGAAGTAAAATTATTTTGCTTTTACCAAACAATTATGAAAAATATATTTGTTCATAATCCAAAAAATTGACCGTAAATAAATAAAAACGTCGCCGTAACCAAGAATTGAACCCCGGTCCTCAACTTAACAATCCATTATCTTACTGCCTGACCTATTTTTACTTGTCCTAATGATGACTCGAAGATCATGTATGAATCTCAGTAATCTATCGTTTACGTGTAAATATAGACTATCTGCTGCTAATTGGTAAAATAAGGAAAATAATTTCATTAATATGACAAAAAAATCTAATTTAACAATTAAACGTTAGTTTATTTTGCGTTTCTAGGCACGACCGCGACACGGAAGTGCCTTATAGTTTCGTGTGCGAAAAATGTGTGAGATGCCATATCACACACAATTTTCAACCGATCGGGCTGAAATTTTAGGAGAAGTCTCCTTTTGCAAAAGCTAAATAACTATTTTTTTATCCCGATCCTCTATGTCGTTTTGAAATGCAGGCAAAATTTGTTCGATTTTTAAGCGTTTTTTTAATAAAAATTTTCCTGTGATGTGATTATCTAGGAAAGACATTAATCACTCGAGCTAAAAATTTGTGTGCCAACTCCCCTCGTAATACTAAGCTGACAGATTTATTTTGGGCTTGATCCTGCACGTATACACAGAATGCGGTCGCCTCCAAAAATCACTAGAAACGATTTTTTTAGCTCTAAGTCGAATTCTAAGCATTCTAAAAAAAAAAAAGAATTAAACGGGAAAGTTATAGATCTTTGAAAAATACAACATTTTCCCACTAACATCAAATTATGAAAATACTTAGAACTCGAGTTTACAGCCCAAAATCAATTTTTTACAGCTAAAAACTAATTATTTGCTATAAAACATTACGGATTAACGTTGTACATGAAAATGTTAAATATAAAAGTTGTAAACATTTTCAAAATACAACTTTTTACCGTGGCAAACATTTTTTCTACACTTTTTGACATATACAACCCTAAAAGCGATTTTTTGATACATAAATTCAATAATAACTTCGGTGCAACATGCCCCATCCAACCCAATTATTTTCATCAATTTTCCTATATTATTAAAAGCTAAAAGTTATATTTTGGCCTTTATCTCATACATATATACAAAATTAAACCACTTTTTTAATTAAATTATAAAAAATGCATAATTTAGGAAACACGTAATCGCCGAATACAATCCGTGTAACTTGGCATCATATAACCACGTACGCTATATTAATAAATCTTTTAAGTTGAATCAGTACAATTCACTTTCAAAATTCAAGTGTATATACTGAACTAGAAAAACCCAAACTCAATAAAGAAAATTGCTTAGATTGAAGAAAAGCTCCAAGTAGCTTACTACATCCCTTTAAACTATGCTAAATACCTAAACAATTACCTAAATAATTCTAATATTCTAATTGAAATCCTTCAAACGAAATATCAACCTTTTGTTTACTTCCTCTTGAAAACTGCGATACAAAAGTTGTTGTATTATTTATCTGAAATTACAATAAAATAAAATAAAAATATGATATATTTTAAGAATATCTACAAACAAAAATAAATAATTGATACAAATACAAATAAGTTACTGATTTTCCGGTAGACCGCCAGAAGAATACCAATCAAAACTTTGACAACAATATTGAAAAAAAGTAGGATAATACTGTATAAGCACCGACAGGTATTACGAACGTGAAGCGCGAGCGTCAGCGGTCGTGCCTTATGCACAAAACGCGGCCGTAAGGCCGCGCGTGGGGCGCTAATTATTTTTATGAAATAGAATAATTCTTCTATGCTTAATGATATAATGCTAATATCAAATTTGAATTATAAATATCCATCTTAACTTCGAATATATTTCAAATCTTTTCAATTTTCATCTTGAAGTATACGTGTATACTATACAAAGTCATAAATCAAACATATTTTTAGGTAAAAAAAGTGTCTAATTTCAATACTTACAACATCACAAATAGCTTAGGCAGTAAGACGATGGATTGAGAAGTTGAGGACCGGGGCTCGATCCTCGGTTAGGGCAACTTTAGTTTTTAATTTTTTTTGGTCAATTTATTTTGATTATCAACAAATCTATTTTAAATCAATGTCTAGTAAAAATAAAATAACAAATTTTTCACGAATAATCACGTGAGAAATCACGTGAGATATCACGTGAGAAATCAAGTGACTGTACAGTGATTGATCTGTGATAAATCACGTGATTTTTCTCGCCTGGGATAGGTCCATAGAAAAGCAATATACAGGGTTTCCCATTTTAATCGATACACGCAAATATCTCGTGAAGGAAGGCCTTAATCGAAAAAATGCTAGAGACCAAGATTGTAGGATTTTGCGGAGGAAGTCCAATGGTGACCTTAGATTTGACCTTGAAAGCGTCTTCAAGGTGATTTGAAGGTTAACTTTGACTTTTTAAATGGAAATCCTATTTTTTATAGCGGCAATGGAAAGAGCGGAAAATTTTACGTTCAAAACAATGGTCCTCGATTGGAAAACGATCGCTTTTCAATGTCATTCCAAGGTAAACTTAGATTTTTCCCTTAAGAATCCTACTTTTCGTAATTACGGAAATGAAAAAAGCGGAAAATTTTACTTTTAGAGTGATATGTTGTGTTTGTACTTCAAAGCAAATTTTAATCGCTATTGATACAAATTTGTTGTTCAGGACCCACAACTTAATCTGTAGAATACTGAGGTACAGGAGTTATTTCATCCGATGTTTTCTCTGCCGGCGGAAATCGCCAAGTTCGCTTTTTTCAAGTTATCTTAGCAACCGTGCAAACTTTAAATGGTGTCACATCGGGTTGCTTGAATTTGAACAAAAATAATTTTCCCACTTTTGTGCAAACATGGGAAAGTAAAAAAAAAATATTATTTTTCAACCAATGATCATGTTCGGGTTATGTAAGAGTGGGAGGGTGAATTTTTAATTTCGCGCCGTAGCGCAGCGAGCGCTGCCGCGAGAGCGGTCGAGCGCATGCGCGCGCTGATGTAGGCCTCTCCCGTTTGCGCGGGCTCCGACTCGCGAGAGCACGTGCCTTTCAGTTCTGACAGCTCCTAACGAGTCATCAGTCGACCTTGCGCTTTTTTTTCTCCGATTGTGAAAGCCTCCTTTGTAAATTGCGTGCGATTAGAGTCGTCATCATCGTCCTTTTCAGGACGATAATGACTCTTAATTTGTATCTCCGTGCGTTGCGTAGTGTTCGTGCATTTTGCGTGCGGTGTGCGGATTGTGTGAGTTCATCGAGTGTTGGGATTTCGGCTACGTGCGAGCTTCCTCGGCGTGTCAATTTCCACCTGGCGATTGCTATCTACGCGACAGGGCTGAAAAGGCCTGCCCGTGGTCCAGGATTGGTTCCCTTGAGACGTCGAGGCGTCCTGCGACCGAGGAAGGTGCATATCACCAACGTGCGGCCAGGGCTTTACGTCGCCCCGTCCACGTCTTGTTCTACGAATAAGGTAGGAGAGCTCTCCAGCGTGCGAAAGGTACCTCGCAGCGATAGTTTTAAGTTACATGCGTTTCTTTCTCTGTTGTTGTCTGTAGTAGAATCTTTCTATTTTTGTATATGCGTACATTGTAATTGCGTTTTTCTCTTTTTATTTAGTCTATCCTAGAGTCACTTTTCCTTATATAATTTCCTTCTTCTCAGATAAAGTTATAAACTTGTCCTGTCTTTTCTCTCTACTCTGTGAGAGTTTTTACGCCGAGGCAAGTTGTCTTTTTTATCCCGTGAAATTCATTGTGTTTGCGTTGCTTTATTTACCCAAACTTCCCTCACTCATTCCACCATTTTAATTTAATACATATATATTTTGAACTCATTAGCTTTTGTTTAAATCACAATAAATTACGTTTTCTTCAGGAATCGTCCATATACTCCTCACAGGGGTTGGCTGAATAAAGGTATTTGTCATGTGACCAATTTAACGAAAATAAAGATTTATTATTGCGTTTCGTTAAGCTATACTTTCAGCATACTCATTGTCTGGCTGTTGGAAGAGGCTCCGACAAACAGGCAAACGTGGTGCTGGAACGCTGAAATTTAAAATTCATTCACTGTCAATAATTTATTTAAAAATGCTTTAACTAAAATTAATTTTACTACTTACTCATTCCTTTTGCGAAAAATGTGTAATATTACACAAGCTTGAATAATTTCAGCTGCAAATTGCGGAGTATAATGCAGTCCCTGCAAATTGCAAAGGCACCTCGACATTCCTTTCAATATGCCGTTTGTCTGCTCGATTTTGCATCTCGTAGTGTGTAGCGAATTGGAATAAGCCATTTCTAGGGTACCTGGAACTACCATGTTGTCCGGTGTTAGACGTACCAGGGAAAGCGTGTACCCTCCATCTCTAACGAAGTTGACGAAGTTGCGCCTGTCAGTACGATGAATGACCCTGTGTGGTCCCGTCTAGGGTCTCTCCAGGGGCTTCTGGATGCTGTCCACTCGCTTGCATACGTGGGTGCTGGTGGCTAGCTCTTTGTAGTAGAACGGGTGCGGAGTTGTGTGTCTCGACGCTGCTACTGGCCTTATGTTGCTGAACAGCTCCTTGAGGCTGGTTAGAAATACTGCTTGATTCGCTTTGGCTGAGCTTGTGCCGAAAAATTCACCAGGCACGCGGAGAGTCGTGCCGTAAAGCATCTCCGCTGGTGAGGCATGCAGGTCCTCTTTGTAGGCGGTTGACTGCGCAGGCGCCGAAACTGATGTGATAACAGCAGTGATCTTGGCGGCCTTCTGTCGAACGATTCCTCTGGCGGGAGTTGCTGCTCGCGCGGCCTCTCCAGCGTCGTGAGCCGTTGTCCGTTTTCCTCGATTGCGGCGCTCTCTCGAGTGACTGCCTGGTAAGCGCGATGAGTTGAGCAATGGCTGTTTGGATTGCTGCTAGCTGCTGCTGCTCCGGAGCGATCGCGGATACCGGAGTGCCGTATCCCGATGATGCTTCGAAATGTCGCCTGAGGCTGTGACTGCCGTTACCTGCGTGTTGTGGGTGATGATTTTGTCCGCCGCCTCCAGAAGGCCTTCGACGTTCTCGACCTTAATGACGCTCAAATATGTTTGTGCGGGAGCGGGAAGATGGGCTAGCCACATAACCTTCAGCACGGGCTCCAGGATTTTTCCGTCCGCCAAGCTCTGCATCTTCCGCCAGAGCTGGGATCGTTTTGAGTCGCCGAGCTCTAGATTGGTGAGCAGCTTGAGTAGGTTGTTGTCCGGCGATTCGGTCGTTCGCTTGATGATGGTTTCCTTCAGCGTAGCGTACTTCGTGTTGTTCGCCGGCGGGTTTGGAATCACATCCTGGAGGTCGTCGATGGTGCGGACGTCCAGGGCGCCTACGACCGTGTTGAATTTCGTCGTGTCGTCGGTGACTTTGTGTTTTTCAAACAGCGCCTATGTCTGTATGATCCAGAGATCCGGTTGCTCGCCCAAAATGCTGAGACGGGACAGTTGGTCGCCATGTTTGCTTCGTCGTTTGAAATTTGCTCGAGTGCTTTCTCGAAACTTTGATCAGCTTCGTTTTGCGTTTCAGGTGCTTTTCTCGAGCTGGATTCCTGTGGTTTGGTAGCGAGATCCTTGGCTGACTACTCAAAGGACGGTGCTGCGATGCCTAGCTGTCGATCCGAGCGTCTGAATGTGTCTATGAATTCGCCCGTTTTTCCTCGGCCACGTCCGTTCATGGGCCTGGAGGTTCCACTGCAGTGTATTAGCTACTCCGTATACTCCAATACGATTTAACTGAGTCCTCTCGTCGCGTCGCGTTGTGTTGGATTACGTTGCGTTGCGGGGAGGATGGCGTCGCGTCGCGAAGCTTGAAGCAGCTGCGTCATAGCATTCCCCGAGACGTGTGCTTGACTATTTGCGACGGCGACACTGAGCTGCGACGATGTTGTTCCTTCCGAGAGTTCTCAGTCTCGCCTGTTGTTGGGACCTGGTGTCGGTCAACGCGTTTTCTGATGCGACTTGGTGTGACTCGGTGCAGCTAGGAGCGTGTTGGAGTCGGGTCACCACTTTGGTTGTCAAGTTGGCGTGGACTTGATTACTGGAGTATAGGATGTCGGGGATTTAACACTCTGGATTAGGGCAGCACAATGAAGAGTCGAATTTTGTTCTCATTAAAAGAGAGTCCTTTATATAAAACCGTGACTATAAATATCAGAAGGTTTGATTGCTCTTCAGATTGGCGACTGTTCATGAAGACGACTCGATGGGTTCTGACGCTCTCCACTTCTTTCCCAACCGCCTCAGCTCAGGCGGCAGTGTTGGTGTGTTTGGTGTGTGTATATGTGTCTCGCTTATCAGGTGTGTGGTAGCTGCTGCGCTAGTCAAAACAACTCTCTTGACTTTAGCAGCTGCTTTTGCCTCGAGCGCGAAATTGACCGTGGTGGCTGTGCCGCCACAGATATGTAATAAAAGGGCCTGGCTAATCTCATTTTATAAAAGTGGCTCTTTCATAATATAAACAATTAGAAAGTTGTTATTTTATTGAAATAGAACTTTTTAATTTATTACAAGATGTACAGATACAATTAATGTGAGTTTTAAGTAGTTTCAAAAAAAGTTCACTCGGTGTTTGGTCAAAAATTCAACTTTTTAATTTCAAGACATAGTTGAATAACAAATGTACTAACTAATTCCTCATGCCAAAAGAACAAAAAAGGTATCTATAATTTTTTCTATAAACCTAATAGTTCCTGATTTATGAGCAATTTAGTTGAGTGATGTACTGATGTTAGTTCAAGGCTTATTTTTTTAATCTTGAGACTCTAGTTAAAAACTATTAGATACCTTTTTTTTGTCCTTTTGGCAAGTAGAATTAGCTAGTACATTTGTTATTCACCCATGTCTTGAAATAAAAAAGTTGAAATTTTGACCAAATCACCGAGTGAGTCCAGTTTTTTGGAAACAACTTAAAACTCACATTTATTGAGTCCGTACACTTTGTAATATATTAAAAAGTTATATTTCAATAAAATAACAACTTTCTAACTAGAAGAATATTCAATTGGTTATCTTACAATTATGCTGTCATCGCCAACAAGTTGTGAATCAAAACTTAACTTGCTTTTGTTAATCTGATTGAATCAGAGCTTTATTTTGTAAGTCTCTATTATTAAAAAGGAACTCATTAATATCTCTTTTTGATGCAATCTACACATCCAACTACCAATTTATAAGTAAATCCAATACCAATTTATAACTAGTGACGCTGGTGTCCCGGAAGTAAGAGGGGAAACTGCTACGGTTTTATCAACGTTTGCTGCATCTACGTCATCTGCTGCTCCTGCAAATAACATGATATTGGCTACTCCGTCATTCTCTTTTGCTGCTCCATCCATCCTGCTAATATCCAAAAATCAAAAACGATTTCAAAAACCGTAATCGTTTTTAATAGTCGTTTGTGTAACGTAATTTTGGCTTTATTAGGTAGTAGAATTGTATCAGTTCAGCATACAAATATATCATAAACTATTATTTTATATTACTATAACGATTAAAATGGTATAAATAACAATTAATATATTATCACAAAATGTTTTAAAAATCCTTTATATATATTAGTCGTTTTTTATCGTTTTTGAAGCTAATTACTGCATGTCTAAATCTAATCGCTTTTAATCTCTTATAATCATATTTAATATTTATGTATCATTTTTCTTTTTTTATATATTTAAGACTTTTTCATTATATTTTACGGAACACTTTATAAATACACACGCAAACTGCCTAATCTTATACGCACTGTTACATTAATGCATGTATTACATGTATTTTATAATGAATTATGTATGTAGTAACTTGAATGGTCTTATATACTAACCATCACAGATTCTTACCGTTTGCAAGTAATAAAATCCGGACGCCACCTGGCGACGAGTCATTCTTAATCGTTTCTTAGTATAATTCAATCGTTTTGCATAACCGCAATGAATTTTTATTTTTGATATAAAATTTGATCGTATCTAAACGTTTTGAATCTGTTGCAATGCTCTTTATATTGTCTGAAATTCGCTGGATCATGATGTAGTGTTATCTTTTTTAATTTGAATTAATTTAATGGTTCTTAACATATAATATTAGTAGAAGATTTTAATACTTTTTAATTGTTTCTTGTTCAATATAACAAAAATGTTGTGAATATGATAAATGTGAAATACTTTGAGTAATTGTGTTGGAATGTAAAACAACGTGGAAATTAAAAATTTCACATTTAAATTTGGAGCTTTACTAACATGTTATAATTTTTACAAATTTTCATGATTTTTCAAAATGCTTCACATTTTTACAAATTTATACTGGCAGCTCAGAAAAGTGTTTTTTTTATAGTAATACTTGTGCACAGTTTATTTTTTCATGTTTTCTCACAATCGGGCATATAATATCTTCGCTCCCTATGAAGATTAGCACGTTTCGCGTCCTTACCGCGAAGACTAGCACATTAGTAGTAGGGGCTGCGCTGCTACGGTGCCAGCGCGGCTACGGCGCCAGAGCGGCTACGGCTCCACCGAATACCGACAGTCGATAACGGGTAAATCTGTCATACCGTCGTCCGACGTCCGACGTCCGACATGGGCAGCCGGAATTTAAATTCGATGCATGTATGGAATTTATAAATTTGTTCTTATGTGTGTATATGTTTTTACCGGCGCGGCAGCCAGCATTCGAATTTCTTACCGATTTGATCCTAGTATTATAATTTATTACTTTATGGATCATTCATTAATTGTTAAAGTATACGTTGTAACGTGGTAGTTCGACTACACGTTCCAAGCGAGAATTTGCGCCGCGAAGCACCGACAACCGCGCGACGTGGCAGGTCGAGCCACGAGTAGGCGCGTAGAGGGGGGAGTAGTTCGCGTGGGGAGCTCGCGCAGCGCTGGCCCCGCGACCATGTGTTGCCGCATGAGGAGAGCTCGCTCTTTTTTCGCTCCGATTGCTTCGACCGATAGGACGCCTAGACTCTCTCCTCAGCTCTCGATCGACCTCGAAGCATCCGCATCCGTGCGCCATTGGGGTCCGCCTTCACTCTCGTTATCGTAGCAAGTAAGTAACAGTGTAATAGCGTGCGAACTAACTAGTGCGGCTGTGCCTCGGGTGAACGCGACGCGACGTGGTTAGTGTGATGCGATGTATCTCGACGAACGCGGTAATGGCGGCGAGCCGAGTGCCGTGAGGACTCGTCGCCGATTGCGATTGATGTAAGCTCTCGATCGTTCTCGCTATCGTTTCCTTGACGCTACCGTTGTCCTTCGTTCAAGCTACCGTCTGCCTGTCCCACGCCCTAGCTCTCGATTCGTTTCCGCTATCGTTCCATTGAAGCTACCGTTGTCTTTCATGCAAGTTACCGTTTGCCTGTCCCACGCCCTATCTCTCGATCGTTTTCGCTACCGTCCCCTGGACGCTACCGTTATCCCTCACTCAAGCTACCGTTTGCCTCTACCATGCCCTCGCTCTCGCACAAGTCCTCGCTATCGTTGCCCAGGAGGGGCGTATATCTCCTCGCTATCGTTCTCCTCCCGTATCGCACCTCCCCGCTATCGTTTCCCTCGCCCCTCCCGCCTCTCCAACCAGCTACCGATTACTGTATACTACCGAGCTACCGTTAGTACATAATTTAGCGATTAGGTTAAGTTAGTCCTTTGTCAGAGTATCGTGAAGTGATTATTAGGACGCACGAGCGTGTGCGTAAAGTATGAGTGAGCGTTGGGTGTCGCCGTGCGGTCGTGTCGGGGTCGACATGTCGCGAATGGTTGTCGGGAAGTAAAACGAGGGAGCGGGTTTGCACGATGCGGTACATGGAAAAATAAGCGTTTGATGGGTCGGGGAATCGCATAGCTCGCGAGAGAACGCCGCGACGGACGCGCTGGTCGTCGGGGCCGGTAGACGACCAGAGAGGCGAGGCGGGTACTCGCCCGCGCCGGCAAGTCGGCGGGCGGCGCGCTGACGAGCGTGGCGTCGGCGCCGATTGTTCGGTGGGCGCGAGTGATCTCCCCGGAAGGAGATAAGACTTTCTAAAATATTGTTGCGGGGCCGCGTGAGTAAGCTCGCTTCCCATCACGATGGCCTCGACCGGCGGTGCGGCGCACCGTTTAATAATTAATTAAGTCAGCGTAGTGCCTCTGGGTTGTAGAGGCCATAGGTTCTCGGCGGGTTGCCGTTGGTTGTTCAAAGAATAAATGAGAAATAAAGACGACATATCATACCCGCAGCAAGCTTTAATGAGTTTCATAACCCACGATCCTGATCGATACTCTACCCGCTCCTGGAGCTAGCCGAGCTCAACTCCCGCGCCGCCGGGACCCGACACACGGTGGCGCTCTCACGGAAAGGGGATCGCGGGATCCTCGGCATCTCTATGCCTGGCGCCCTGGGCCGAGGCGGCCCGCCGCCGTGTATGCATTGGGGTGTGACGGCGCGCGAGACTGGATTTAGGGAGCGCTGGGCTACCGAGAAAACCCTAGCGTTTCAACGTATAGAAAGAGTTTAAATAAATACATGAATTTTTTCTTTCTTCTTCTATATCAATGTAGAATTAAGACTTATCCAACTTATAAGAATTCGGAAGAGATAACAGAAAGGAATAATAAATAAATGTATATAAAATATAAGATTACGTTTTGTTTATTAAAAAATTATAACTCAATACAAAAATTATTCTTAACAATATGTATTATATTATCTCAGAACCTCTTGTAACATTGCTGTTCTGGCATAGAATTCGTGTTGCTGGAATACTTGTTGAAATAATTTTTCCATTCTTTGCTTTTATCAGGAGGCTTAGAGCAAGGCTCACCTCGTTATGTATTACATTGTTTGCCATCTTGTACTCTTCTAGCATTCTTATCTTCAACCAGGGGTGTATATGATACTTTATTTCGACTCATTTTGGAGAAAGTTGTAACCATACTAAGCTTTATATAGAAAAAAAGTGGTGGGGAAAAATTTTTTAATTAAATAATTTTTTTAACATCCCCACTTATAGGATTATACTTGACAATGCATAATTAAACAAAATGCTGTTGTATTAGCGGGTATATTTTCTTTCGTTTCAAACTCGAGACGTACATCTACAGCTGCTTGTTTCAATGATTCATTCTGCTTGGAACAGTCAATAACTATAAGTGGTACATATGTGATGAATTCTTCTTTGCTTAAAAGAGGATTCATATTTTCATGATAATAAGCACTTTGAAATTGTGCATACATATCATACAACATTGCAAATTGATTATTATCAATATCAAGATTAAGATTATTGTATGGATAATTCTGCGAGTTGATAAAGAGTTTTACATTGCTAATCCTACAATGATCAAAATGGCTACAATTTTTGCTATTATGTCCTTTTCTAGCAGTTTGAAATGCTAGGATAGTAAGGCGTGGTTTTTCTAACTGGTTTGATGTTTTGACAGTCCATACATGCTGAGTAGTACGTGGAAGAACTGGATATTCAAATGTTTATAATCACCAAACAATACAATATTAAACTAAAACTAAGTAGCTCCCTCTCTTGAGGAGTTCAGAAACCATAACGATATAGTTCTTATGGTAATAGTTTCTCTTTTCTATTTTATAAATTTTACATTATTATACGATATATTTATAAAGTACATTCATATTGTATTTTGTATACTTCCAGTGCTTGAGCTATATTATTAAAAAGTAAAACGTCCCCTTCTTAACACATTAATAAATATGAGTAAAAGTGTAGAGATAAATATTAGTAAATTTATCATTTAAATTTTAAAATATGGTTAGAAAATCTGTATTATTATTCATACTTTTAGTTGATTTGAAGAAATAGTATATAAGTTTTATACTGTAGTGAAATTTCCGTAGGAAATTTCGAACATGTGTCGCAGTGAAACAAAGCGCGCGAGAACAGAGTCCTATTGCACACTTAAGGGTGTTTACGTTTTTTTTTTGTATGACGTGAAAATTCCTCGGTCCACCCGACGGATTTTCAGTCAGTCTTGGATACTTCTTTCAACGAGTAACACAGTATAGAGTTTAAAATGAGTTCGATTATGCGCATCGATACTTTAATTTTAGAAAAAAAGTATGTTAGGGTTTTAACTTCGCGAAGCCCTACATGTCGTGAGAGTGAAAAGTGTAAAATGTTTGATATTCATAAGAAGGATCCCCGATGTGTGACGATGATGGAACGATTGCGATATGAGGAATCAGAACCATCGGTATCAGTAAGTATCTAAAAAATATTTCCTTTCCCTTGTATTTGAAAAAAAACAACTGAAAACTGTAATAAATTATTAAATTAAAATTTTTTCTGTAGCAAAAAAGCAGCGCACTGACATCATCATCGGGTGAGACTACAGCAGAAACTTTTGAAAGTAAAAATATCATTTTTATATTTTATTTAAACAAATATATTAAAATATATTAAATATTAATTATTTTTTTCATAGTATGAAACTCCTTCATCGCCAACGTTAGCTCCACAGACGTCGACAAACGTAAGTATTATTTGTCATTTTAATTTAAAAAAAAAATTTATTTAATAGACGTGCGCACAGTTTTGTCAGTCTGTCTCTCTCTCTCTCTCTCTCTCTCTCTCTCTCTTTTGCTCTCACTCTCTCTCTCTCTCTCTCTCTCTCTCTCGCACGCGCGCGCTCTCTCTCTCTCTCTCTCTCTTGCGCGCATGTTCTCTCTTACGCGCACGCTCTCTCTCTCTTGCGCGCGCGTTCTCTCTCTTTCTCTATCTCCTTCTCGCTCTCTTTTTAAGTCAAACATTAATTTAAAATATTCATTATTAATATTTTGCTCAAGAAACAATAACTGCTCCATTGTTATCGCCAGCGAACGACAACGTGCGACAACTTCCTAGAATAATCCCCGTCTGTAGAGATTCACCTTTTTTAATCCATGTCGTAGATAATCCTCCTAATTTAAGCACCCTCTCTCCTCCCCCTATTCCAGCACTAACAATAATTATTGAATGATATAGGTCGAACGTTCAACCTATTATAGATTTTATTAAAAATATTAAGCCTTTCAAGTGTATCATCTCCTCCCCTAAGATCCTCACCTATACCAAACAATTACATTCCTCCAATATCACCCACTCGATCCTTAACACCATCAACCCCAACAACACCTATGCCAGATTTCGATCTCTTTGCCTATGATTCATCCACACCACCACCATCACTGAAGCATCAAAAAAAAAAAATGAAGGAAGAAGATTAAAAGCGTATCTTTCATTTTAGATTCGGATAATAGCGATTAAGGATATGTAAAATTATTTAGGTTATAATTTTATATTTTTATAGTTTTATTTAATTATTTATTTCATTGTGAGTAAGACTGATTAGATATTAAGTTTATTTAATTATATTTTTATAGTTTTATTCAATTAATATTTTTTATTGTAAGACTGATTAGATGTTAAGTTGCTGCATTATATTTTTATATTTTATAGTTTTAATAAGATGTTTTATTGTAAGTTGTTATAATACTGATTAGGATATTAAGTTTTTTTTTTAATTATATCTGTATATATTTGTATTAATTTAAGATTATTAATGTTACGTCCGGGTGGCCGCACAGAGCGAATACTAGCACGTTAGAAATAATTATAGATTCCGAGTCGAAGAGACCTTTTATTTAGCGCAGTCGGCAGTCCGCTCGCACGGTACCGCCTAGGGAAAAGGTAAAGAAGTGCACGACTTGACCAGTAGCTCGGCGGACTGATGTTAGCGATAGCTCACGATCCGAGGAAACTCAGAGTAGGTTCGTAATGTACTGAATTAGTTAGGATTACACTCTAATTACTGACACAATAAAGTTACATACGACACTGATATAATTGTTGAAGGTTTACTGAAGAATTGTCTTACCTTAATAAAGCTCAATACGTTGTTACCGATCGAGTGGCTCGCTCTCGTTCTGGCGTCGCAGCTCGTCTCAAAAGGGCGCGTAGTTTGAGATGTAATAATTTGTACGCAAGAATTGAGTGATTAAAGAAATAGTTTATTTAGTTTGTTAGATATTAGAATAGTACAAGTCCTCGACTGAGCACAACTCGTGTCTGAGGTAGATATGTGACTGAGACCAAAAACTCGGCGAACGCTCTGAATCTAAGTTCGACTACAGAATAAAATATCGTGGAGCTGCACATGCTGGTTGCAATCTCAATTATCAAGATTCTAGAATTATACCTGTAATATTTCACAACTTAAGCGGTTATGATGCTCATTTTATAATCTCAGATGTATCAAATCATTTTCCTGGACAGGTCTATTTACTTCCTATAACAAAAGAGAAGTACATTTCATTTACGAAGAGTGTGGAGAATAGTGATATTAAATTCAAATTCATTGATTCTTTTCGTTTCATGCCTACATCGCTCGAAAAATTATCCTCATATCTCGAAGAATATAAGATCGTCGATAGAGAATTTTCAAGCTTAGAAAAAGAAAAAATTAATCTGCTGACGAGAAAAGGTGTACTCCCATATGAGTACATTACTTCGTGGGATAAATTGGATGAAACGACTTTACCTGATCTAGACAAATTTTTCAGTACACTCAATGATTCTGGAATAAGCATGGAAGACTATGAACATGCGCAAAATGTATGGCATTCGTTTAACATACAGACATTGGGTGAATATTCTGATTTATACATGAAAACTGATATATTATTACTCGCAGATGTTTTTGAAAATTTTCGAGAACATAGTATACAGGCATATGGCTTAGATCCTGCATATTATTATACTTCACCAGGATTTTCTTGGGATGCTATGCTTAAACATTCAGGTATTAGATTAAAACTATTGACAGATATTGACATGGTTTTATTCGTAGAGCGAGGTATTTGAGGAGGTTTAACTCAATGCTCACATCGATATGCGACTGCTAACAATAAATACATGCTGCAGGATTATAAGACTGATGAAGAAACCAGTTTTTTAATTTACTTAGATGCCAACAATCTTTACGGTTATGGAGAATCGCAGTATCTTCCATACGATGACTTTGAGTGGATAACTGATTGCGAGAATTTCAATTTTTTCTCAGTAGCAGATAATGCTCCAAACGGTTATATTTTAGAAGTTGATTTAGAGTACCCTTATGAATTGCATGATGAGCACAATGATTTACCCTTCTGTCTAGAGAATCTAACACGTCCTGGATCTAAGCAAAAAAAACTATTGGCTACACTTCAGCATAAGAAAAATTATGTCATCGATTATAGAGCTTTGAAACAAGTCATTGCTCATGACCTTCGTTTGAGTAAAATACATCGAGTTTTAAAATTCAAACAATCTCCATGGTTAAAGTCTTACATAGACTTGAATAGCTCAATGAGAGCACAAGCTAAAAATGAATTTGAAAACAATTTTTTCAAATTAAGGAATAATGCAGTATATAGAAAGACAATGGAAAATGTGGGAAAAAGAGTGAACGTAAAGCTTCTAACAAAATGGGATGGAAGATATGGAGCCCAGGCATATATATCATACCCAAATTTTCATAGCAGTTCTATATTTAATGAAAATTTGGTTGCTATTCAGCTTCGCAAGACTGAAGTTAGTCTTAGATCTTTCTAAGAGACTCATGTACGATTTTCATTACAATTACATGCGAAAAATGTATAAAGATAATTGTAAACTTCTGTACACTGACACCGACAGTTTTATATACACTATAAAGTGCTATGATTTATACGAAGACATGAAATCAAACATACATAGGTTTGATACATCAGATTATCCAGCTGACAATATATTTAACATGCCTCGTGTCAATAAAAAAATTGTTAGTCTTGTGAAGGATGAGTGCAATGGCAAGATCCTTACTGAGTTTGTCGGCTTGAGAAGCAAAATGTATGCCACTCGGATCAATGGTCAAAATTGTGTGAAGAAAATCAAGGGAATTAAGGGTTCCGTTGTAAAAAAGAGCATTAAATTCGATGATTATGTAGATTGCCTTCGAAACACATGCATCAAACATCGAAAACAGCACGTTATACGTTCACGACTGCATAATGTGGAAACCATAAGACAGAACAAAATCGCTCTAAGTCCATACGACGATAAAAGACGCATTCAAGACGACAATATACAGACTGTAGCATGGGGTCATTATACGATCAAAGGTACGTAAGTATAATTATTTATCAGATCAGTTTAATTATTTTTATTTCATAGTTTTTTAAAACATGCATAACATTTTATTGCAGAAGTGTGAGAAGCAAAGAGGAGAAAAAATGTGTACATTTTTCGGACGATGTCACAGTTTATCCGATGTATGCATGGAAATTTGCCTATCATAAGGCTCGTTGCGGAGAGTGGGAGCAAGCTGCCCGTGATCGAGAACGTTTCAAAATGAGGATTGAGAAAACACGTACAATTCTTATTCCAGTACTCTTAAGAAAATGTAAAGAAATTGGTATAAAAATAAATAAATAAGCAAGAAATTTTTTATTAATTTTTTATTTTACTTATATCCATAATTACACGTCATTTTTGTTTATCCAACTATGAGAGTTATCAAAACCAGGCCATTTAACATATAACTTATTTCCACGTTTTTTTAAAACTTTTTCAACTAAATAAATATCAGGATATCTAGTCTTGAGAAGTTCTTCTTCATAAAATCCAACTGCTATTGGTTTATCTTGATAATCTTTCAAATGGTAAGTCCGTGGAACAGTATTTGATACTTTATATCCAGTCAAGATTTCAGTTGACCAGTTAGATGTATATCCTTTTTCAAACAGTTGCTTACTTTTACGAACTCGAACTTCATCATTTATTTTGAATTTAGCTTCCTTATGTTGACGTAATTTTTGTTTGAGCAGCTAATCGAGTAAGAATTTCTTTAACATGTATGGATTTTACATCTATAGGTTTCATACCAATTGTCCGATGCTTAGATTTATTGTACTGCAAGGTTATATCTTGCAGTATATCTATCCACTTATAATTACCTCGTAAACTAAAACGCTCCCACATTTTACTTTTAAGAGTACGTTCACATATCGAAGCTTTCATATTGCTATAAGTCGAATACAAGTTTGTTTTAAAATTTTTTATTAATTGTTGAAATTCCTTGTTCTAAAATTCTTTACCACGATCTGTCTGCAAATTTTGTGGTACTCGACTTCATAGCTTTAGTTACATATTTTCCACTTTTTTGCTTCATTGGAACAGTCCATGCAAATTTGGAAAAAATATCTATGACAGTGTGCGTATACTTGAAGCCTTTATTTTTATTTGCGTACGGTATCATTTCAACGAGATCTGCTTGCCATGTTTCATCGATATCTCTTATTTTAAATGACTGACGAGGATAGTTACGTCGTGCAGGCTTATGGATTTCTTCCATTAACGATTCTTTAATTTTTATTTACATAAAATGTGCATGAGTAGTAGTGGTAGCAATCACTTTTATTTTATCATATAACTCGATGACTGATTTTTTTATTTCAGATATATCATTTCCAATTGTATCCAACTTTTTATCGTTTAAAATTTTATTAAAATCATGAATAATTTTTTCAGATTCCAGTTTAACATTTTCTTTCATGACTTTTAACGTTATCACATCGTTTGCTTCCGTAGCATCAACTACGTTACACAATTTATGATTTTCCAAATCAAATTGTCTGTCTGCAGTAAGCTTGAAACCCTGACCTGGTGACGTTCACATGGAAGATAATATATTCTATGTGCATTGGTATCATTTAAAATTTCATCATGATCTTTCATATCGTCAGCCGTAATTAAACTTTGATCTGGATTTTTCATGAATAACATTGAATGAGACCAGGCCTCTTTTTATACTTTTTCTGACCAATCGTAATGAAATTATCATCAAAATCTATGAAACTATCATCGACTTTGAGTTTATCGTTACGCATTCTTCGTACACCATATACTGTATCTAAAGTTTGCATTTGACCATTTAACAATAAGTCTATGTACTCGTCTTCTATATCATTTTTTTTCTTTCTAATAGCCTCTTCAAAATCTTCTTCTTCAGACTCACTTAAAGCAGACTCAAACATATCATCTTCAGTTTCAAGTTCAATATCATCTTCACTATCTTCTACAATATCATCTTTTTTCTCCACTTTTTCTATTTTTATTTTTTTCTTCCTCCCAGTTTCTACTTTAGGTTCATTTTTCACTTTCATGTGATTCGTTGTCTCAGTCACATGTATCAACTTTTCCAGTGGATCAACAATAGGCTTAACAGAATCATTTACTGCTTTCTCAAAATCTATTTTCTGACTTTTCAATAAAGTATGTTTTCGTTTTATAGCATTACGAGCCTTCTCTACTTCTCGCAGCACAGCAATCTGTTTATGAAAATCGGCCATCTTGTCACTTTCAAGTCTCACAGTCGAACTAAACTTATTCCGTGCGTTGTGTATTTATTATAAATTTATCGAAACCTTTTCTGTAACGGCCATCATTAATTTTTGAATCTTTGTCAATTACAAGGAAGCAGTGATTACTATTCCAACATGATGAACACAAATCTTTAAATCTTTGATATGATATGTCTGTATTCACATGATCATTATATATATATGTTTTAAATTCATATCATCTTGTCGAAAAAGTATTATTAAATTAACGTTATCACGAACTAAATGTTTTGGTACTTGTGCATACGATTGACATAAGTAGAAACAGTCAACATTTTTATGTCTGCCCATGCAGTAGAACGCTTTGACATTATCTTTGAAATTGAATTCTTTGAAAACATTTACGGTTCAGCAAAAACGTATCATGATTGGTCTGGCGACTTAGCAAAAATGAAACAGAAAAGCAATGAATCTGTAATTGTGTTTCTAAATAGAATTCGAGAAATCGAAAAAGAAATTACAGCCGCAGCTCAGCGGGAGGGCCGAATAAATAACAAACAAACATTTCTAATTGACCTCGAAAAAGATTGCATTAAATTTTTTAAAACGGAACTACGCTGGGAGATCCGGGGGCGCATGGGTACGCCTACCACGTTAAAAGAGGCTCGTGAACAAGCCATTGAAATAGAACGCGAATATGCGGGATGCGCAATCGACGACGACGAGTTACCGGACGCAAAATTCAAAAATAGAGAAACGCGCAAGGTGCACGTAGTCGACTATGACCAAAGTTCGATGAAGTGCGGATTTTACGGAAAGCTCGGACACGTGACACTAAACTGTCGACAGTTCGCCCTGCAACATCTGCAGCGACAGAGCTATACGCGTGACTACCAACGAGACCGAGGATCCCCACCGCGCGACAATCAAAATTATCGAAACGAAAAGCGACCTAATAATACACATTTCGGAGGATGGAATGCCGAAAATAGGCAGCGCAACGGATTCTTTCCAAATCAACAAAATAATAATAACAATAATAACAATTTTAATCGGATAATAGTGAAAATTTAAGATCTTCAAATAATTCAAATCATAACAATACTAACCATCAAAATACATTTAGACCGACGTGTTATTATTGCGGTATTCAAGGGCATACGCGTAATGCCTGTTTTAAGCTGTAGCGGGACATGCGCTCGGGTAACGTCGCGCAGGGAAACGCCGAGTCTCTTTCTCAGGAGGGCGCACGGAGAGAGATGACATCTGGCACGCGCCCTAACGATTCCAACGAGAAGGATACTCCCACATCCGCACCGAAACTATAAATTTGAGTCGCGCGAGCACGGTGCCGACCATCAAAGTAGACATCGGAGAGTTTAACAAGCCATTAGAATTTATGCTTGATACCGGAGCCTCTGTTAGTTTAGTGTGTAAGTCGGAGGTATCGCCCTATACTAACATAAACACGAACGAGATTATAAGATTAAAAGGCATAACAACCCAATATATTTCGACTCTTGGCAAAGTGACAGTAGATTTCAATAATGTGTCAACAGACTTTCATTTAGTTGACGATAATTTCCCCATAACGGAAGCTGGCATATTAGGTAATGATTTCTTTCGTAAAAACGAAGCAACAATTAATTATTTTGAAAATTATATTGAAGTGTAAATGGACAAATAATTCCTTTTGAAAAGTATCCTACGGAAATAGAACCGATAGATACGAAACCAGAAAAGAGGGTAAACGGTGAATCTAAAAATACTCGAGTTGGAAGCAATCTGAGTGAAGGAGGGGAGACAGACCGCGGTTATGATGGTTCTTATGTTGATGATAAACGAGATACATTTGATCAAGGAAATGATAAAATTAAAGAAAATAATGAATTAATTGAAGAAAATTGTGAATTTATTAACGAAAATTGTGAATTTATTAACGAAAATTTTGAATTTATTAACGAAAAAGATAATGAAAATTTTTGTGTACGGGATGAGAGTATTTATATTAACCAAAATTCGGAAAATATTTATGTGCATTTCGACACTAATGATCGCGACGTTATAGAAAATGACGAGTTTAATATTCGAGAAATAAATGACGAATCAAGTGAAAATATATATACAATTGAATATGTTGAGAATTTATTTAAAGAAATTGAGCGTTTAAAGAAACTTCTACAAGCTAACACTTCTCAAGGCAACGAGAGTGAGCATACAAATTATGTGAAGATTGAGAAAAATGTCGTTATGAAAAAAATTGAATCCAGTGCAGAAAACACTGAGATGAAAAATGAAGTTAATTTTGTTGAAGTTATTGATGATGAAATGATTAATGATGATGTTGATACGAAAAATGTATTTGTTGATGAGGTTACGGAGAATATATTTGAGGAGAATAAAAATAACGATAATTATGAGATATTTGCTAATAATGCTACTGATTATGAACTCGACGAAGGACTTGAGAATTGTTTACTAAAAGAAGGATCTGTGAATGCTGAAATTTTTGAAAAATTATATGGAAATAAACAAGAATGTAGATTAAATAATTGTCATTTTGTTGAAAATTATATCGAAAATAGTCACATGGATGACTTATGTTACAATTATATGGAAATTTCAGATAAAGATTAATTTGCCAACGGAATGCCAGATAACGCGACGACAATTCCCATCTTCCAAATCACGGAAGCTGAAAATGCCGGAATGCCAAGAATAGATCGTTTGAAATCATTGCTAAGATATACTCATTTAGAAACCGAACTGCGCCAGTCAATCGAACGCCTCATAGAGGAATATGCCGATTGCTTTCATTTTTAAAAGGGGAAAAGTTGGGGACTACTAATTTTATTAAACATCGAATACTAACTGTTAGCGATGTGCCTATTTGTACTAAACCTTATAGATTTCCTCACGCTCTTAAACAGGAACTCGATAATCAAATACAAGAAATGCTTGAGGGAGGTGTAATTCAGCCTTCTAATTCTAATTATTCATCGCCTGTATTTTTAGTAACAAAATCTCCGGACAGTAAAGGTAATAAACGATATCGAGTAGTGGTTGATTTTCAAAAACTAAATGATATAACTGATAAAAGTTCAAAAACTAAATGAAATAAATGATAAAAGACAAATATCCGTTACCGAATATATTAGATATTATCGATCAAGTAGGTGGAGCAGAGTATTTTTCGGTGTTTGATTTAGCTCAGGGATTTTCCAAATTCCGTTGAATGAAGCTGATAGACATAAAACGGCCTTTTGCTCTTCGAACGGTTTGTATGAATTTACTAAAATGCCAATGGGTCTTTCGAACTCACCAGCAACATTTCAGCGTTGTGTTGATAAAATCTTTAAAGATATGCAAGGTAAAGAGATATTTTTATTTTTACACGATGCTGTTATATACGGGAAAACTATCGAGGCACATAATATTAAATTCGAGAAATTTTTGAAAAGATTACGCGAAGCTAATTTAAAATTGCAACCGGATAAATGCGAGTTTTTAAAGAAAGAAGTTATTTATTTGGGACATTTATTATCTAAAGAAGGAGTCAAACCGGATCCTAAGAAATTAGAAGCAGTACCAAATTTTCCATTACCTAAAACTCAGAAAAATATTCCTGAATTTTTGGGACTAGCAGGTTATTATCGCCGATTCGTACATAATTTTTCGGGCATTGCTAATCCTTTGAGTAACTTACTAAAGAAAGACGTAGAACTTGTATGGAATAAACAAACTCAAGAAGCATTTGATATATTAAAAGAAAAACTTTGTAGCAAACCGGTATTACAAATTGCAGATTTTTCAAAACCTTTTATAGTAACGTGCGACGCTAATTTTCATGCTATAGGAGGTATATTAAGTCAAGGGGAAATAGGCAAAGATCGACCGATAGGATACGTGTCGCGAGTACTTTCCGACACCGAAATTTACAATTGTCACGGATTGCAAACCTTTGATCTGGTTCAAAAATTCAACCGATTTAACGTCAAAAGTAAGTCGCTGGAGAATTAAATTAAACGCTTACGACTACGATATCGTGTACAAATGCGGGAAAGCTAATGTGAACGCAGATGCTCTCTCGAGAAACCCGGTCGAGCGGTCCGAGGAGACACAACAGGAGCAACCTGTACTAGTAGTAGAGACATGTGCCAGAACAGGAAAAATACAAATACCGAACTACCTCGTGATAAAAACCAAAATAACGACGTACCTGAAAACTATAACGCCGAAAAAGTCGACACGACCAATGAGCCAGACATTGACTTAGAAAATTCGCAAAGTAACCAATTAAAAATCCCAATAGAGTCAAATATAGAAAAAGAAAACGTTGAACCTGTTATAAATAAAGAAAGAAAATTTGGAAAGATATTTGTGGAATGTAAAGAACAATTGTTTATGCGAAAAGATAACTACATTTATTTTATAACTTCGGACGGAACGCCGAGTGACGAAGGAGCCCGACAGTTGCACACGCGTAATGAATTACCCAGATTTTCCGAGTTAGAAGCCGGAGAAATTAAAATCACGAATAGAAATAATAAACTACATTTCGCTATCGTTACACGCGTCAAACAAGCCTTAAGCACTACTGAGATTCTCAATAATGTAACCATTGCATTCAAGGTTTTAAAGACATTGATTGAAAAAGAGAATATTTGTTCTATTAGCATTGCTAAGAGCAAGGATATTGAAAACGTATTATGGGACGATGTGTTAATTAAATTAAGACATATATTGAAGGGAATACCAGTAAAAATTATAAATTGCTTGGGAATAATTAAATATATAGCTGAAAGAGATAGAGCTAGAATCATGGAAGAATTACACGATACAGCCATAGGAGGGCACAAGGGAGTCAATAAAACTTATAAACGGATTAAACAAAGATATTATTGGGAAAATATTAAAGAAGATGTACAAAATTTCATACGTAAATACCTCACATGTCAATTAAAAAAAACTAGTTCGAGTCAAAACCAAACAACGTATGCAAATTACGGACACGCCGCAATCACCCATGAAGAAAATATACACCATATATATACCATCTACATGGCCTGTCCTCTCCCATCTCATCAACGTGACCTACTAACGAATGTAATATGCTTTTCATGTATAAGGAATACATGCCCATGCGAGTCATGCACATTATTTCGCAAAAACAACCCAAGAAAAAAAGCAAGAAATAGCAGAGACTAGTTATAAAACACATCTTTCTCTTATACATGTTTCAGCCGGAATAAAGGGAAAATGACAGAGAAATGGCGTCCCACTTGACCATCGTACTCAATCTTCTCTTAATAGGAATAAATTACGCTAGAAAACAACCAGAAAATTTTGTTTGGATCCAACAAAACATAGAGCTATGGCAGCAATCTGGAATAATATTTGAGAAATTGCAAAATGTCACGTTCAGTCAAGATTATCGCAATATCACAATTATGATTGATCTTGCGGTAAGAGAAAAAGCAATCCACAACCTCGAACTTGCGTTTCGCCAACTCAGAGTTACATCAGGACATAACATACCTGAAAATTTTACAACGCTCGGACCTTACTTCGAAGATTTATATGACAAATTTCGAGACGTAAAAGAAGCCATATTAGCGGTTAAAACACTCAAAGAAATACCGAGTACTATGAGTGAAAACAAACTAATTCGCAACCGACTGAGGAAAAATGTTTACGAGGTTTCAAAAACACAAATATTCAAGGAAGATGGCGGCATATTCGCAGAAAGTACACTCAGCAAAAAAATGAAGAAACTAATTAAGAACAAAGATGAGATTTACTCTAAAATACGCGAATTGCTGATTGTCAACAGTGATTCATCTATGTTGGTTAAAAGCCAATATAACACCCAAATATATTCAATAGTCGTGCAGATGCAGGCGCAACTGGATGAACAGATTGCAAATTTTAAAGCCATTAAAATGAATCGGCTGAGTATTAAAGAAAATAAATTAGGAACAAGTCTCATGGATACGGAAGCACTTCGCCATATCGAACGAAGTTTTAATAATCATTATCGAACATGTAAATTTCCTGTAGTTAATATCACTAACACAGCCGAATTGAAGCAATGGATCGAAACAAATTACGGAACGGACAAAGACCAGATATACATTGAAATTCGAATTACCTGAATAAACGAAAAACGAATACAACTTTACGGAATCAAGCCAATGCCAATTCCGCAAGACATTGCCAATACCGTGCGCAGCACATATATCGAACCACGCAGTCGCTATATGCTAGTACACAACAATTCTCACTACCATGCCAGTTACGAGGAAATTCAAGAATGCAACCACGGTGACCAACTAATTATTTGTCCAGCAGAATGGTTTACTTTCAATGATCAAAATAGTTGCGAAAGCACCCTATTGATGAATCCAGAGGATACGGATTACAATACCTGCCGAATAGTCTATAAAAAAAGAACACCTTGATTATATGACATTTCTCAAATCAACAAGCCACGTTCTGTACGCTTTCAGCAAACCAAATACAATCAATGTCAAGACAGTGAGGGCAATGTCACACTGGAGGAAGTCGGATTACTAAAAATCCGCAACGTATGTAGCATTGAATTCAAGGGCATGAAAATACAAGGATCATGGACAAGAATGAACCTGAACTATGAGATAATCCTACCAGAAAAGACATTAAACATAGAAAAACTCACGTACATTTTTCAAGAGCACACAACATACGAAATTTTTGAAGACCTAAGCCAAAAAGAAGGAAATCAATATTTCTGGTAGAAAGGGAAGCCCGAGAAATAAAAAAGGAAAAAATTTTACAATTAATGTATCAGACCATATTAATATCATATTCTGTAATAATCGCGATCATATTCATACTCGTATTAATAACATCGGGAATCATTATTTATTTTAAATATGTATACGAATACGAGACGGATGACGATACTACTAATAGTAGTTACGTGGAAGGGGAAAGAATCGAAATTGTTTAAAAAAAGGGAGAATATACGAACTAAAAAGGAAAAAATTATAGTCAGTATATATATATATGTTCACGTGTGTTGTTTTTGTGTGTAAAAAGATTTTTTAGAGAGATATATGTATGTACATGTATTCATATGTAAAAATAAAAAAAAGGAAATGAATATACTCTGTAAAAAAATAAAAAGAAAAAAAATGTATCCAAATAAATAATCGAGAATGTAAACCGAAATCTTGAAAGATCGTATTTCGTTTCTTTACAGATGGTCATACCCTGGCTGACCTTCTTGCTTTTAAGCATCCTTCATACCGTAAACGGATTGTACGGTTACGACTGTGGGGATCATCTTTCAAATCTAACAACAATATCATTACTAGGTATAGGAGATTGTGACATAAAAAAACCAACTGTTAACGTCACGCGAACTTACGCTCAATTACTACGACTTAATGAGTATTCGTCAACTCATGTGTATAAGTGTTCAGTCAAAATAACACGCGTAATCACACATTGCGGCATGCACTCATATGCATCACTAGTAGCAACGGGTGAAATAAGTTATTATAAGGAATTATCTCAACGCGAATGCGATGTAATGCAACAAACCGGGTATTTTCAGATCGGAGAAACAAGAATGTTGGGACTTCCGGGAAATAGCACTCATTACGAACACGTGGTTTTTTCAGGAAGAAGTAACGGTGATGGTCAATGCACGGGGGGGGGGGGGGTCATATTCCGACCCGTACGGATGATGGGACGATGTATATGTCGCGGGGTGGCTCGAAATTTCACTTCAAGATTATTCAACACCAATACATTTAAACTCAAATAAAATCATATTAAAAACCGGTGTGCGTTGTACCTTTACTGACCGACAATGTGTGGACTATGACGGAGCACATGTATTTTGGGTTAACGTACCGGATGATTTCTGCGGACTCAATAAATACTCGGTACTCTATGAAGGTTATCTAAACAAAATCTATGAAGAAGAAGTTAAAAAAATCATGTACTCTTTAGAATCCGAGGAATAACATTCGCCTTATGGAAAACCACCGAGTTACACAAATGTGGTTACGTATTTTTGAAGTGATAACTTCTTATGGGACGGAGTGAATTGGTTGGAATGCGTTACGGCGCCGTTATGTCTGGCTATCCCCACCCTGCCGTCTCTTGCCTTCTCTCTCGCACGCATACGGCGACTCAGCGGAGACATCCCCACCCTGCGGTCTCTTGCTTCCTCTCTCGCACGCATACGGCGGCTCAGCGGAGACATCCCCACTCTGCGCGCGCTTTCTTCTCTCTCTACTGGCACGTGTTCTCTCTCTCGCTCTCTCTCACTCGCTCGCGTCTACATGCCCTCTCTCTTTCGCATACTGATATCGACGGAAGATCACCGTATCTCAGCCGCGGCTTCGAGAACGCCGTATCCCGGCGGTGGCTTCGGGATCGCCGTATCTCAGCCGAGGCTTCGGAAACGCCGTATCTGAGCCGCAGCTTCGGAAACGCCGTATCTCGGACGCGATTTTTTTTCCTCAAATTTTGTAGTGGCAGCACTGCGCACATTTTAAATATGACGTGAAAATTTTTTTAATTTGCGTCAAAAATTCTGAAAAAAATCAGAATTACTTATTTGATTTATTATTTGACATTAACTACACTGTAAGTATAGATAAT
>QLSS01000293.1:105211-156006 GCA_024372645.1 Trichomalopsis sarcophagae | reverse complement strand
CACACACATATAATATATATTTATTTATTTATGTGTTATAGTAGAAACTGCTTCTCACAAAAACTACAAAAGTAAATTATGCTGTTTTTATTTTGAGGTTATAACCTCAAATTGAAAATCTAAACCGAATTACAATTAAAACTATAATTAACAGCAAAAGTTAATGATATTTATTTTCATTTATGTTTTTTTAACACAATAGTAATAATAATTAAGAACACAATAATGTAATTTATTTTTTTTTTCTAAAAAAAACTCTAAAATCCCATCAAAAATCTAAAATTTAAAATTTTGCGCCTTTTTTCAGGCCACCAATCAAAACTCGTTTTAGTCGGCTTCACTTTTCTCTGTTCTCAATTTTAAGAAGGATGTTCTTTTCCGAGGCACAAGAAACAACTTTTATTGGTTTTTTGGCAAAGCCCAAGTGTTTTTTAAGCAGTCATTTAAAGAATCTTCTAGTGGGAGGTTAATCGTAGTGGGTTTTGAAGTTATTATTTTGGGTTTTGTACCCGTTTCTTTAGCAGGGACTTTTGTTGTTTGACTCGCGTTTGCTTCGATTACATTCAATGTTTGTGTTTGAGGGAACTTCCTTTGAAATTTTTTATTTTGAAAATTTGATTGTTGATTTGTAGATTTATGTGATTGGTAATTACTAGGGAATTCTGTGTTTGGATCCTCAGGATTTGATTTTTTCTTGAATAGAGACTGTCTTTGGTTGTTACCGTTATCTTTAAAGGCCAATAATTCGAAAAATTTATCTTGAGAATTGATATTCTGTGACTTTACGGTAAATCGAATGTCCCAATCAAAATGGTTAGATATTTTTCGTACAAGCTCGGCTTCCGAGAAATTTTGTTCTAAGTCTTGTGCGAATCCTGTAATGGAATTCACAATTCCATTACGCACATAAACGCGATGTAATGAAACATAGAAAAGTACAGGCGTAAGGAAATCCTAAATTCCACTACACGCACAAAAACAGAATAAAAAAATTAATAATGGCACGCGTACACACTAAAACAGACACATACGCTCATGACGCGTCGCCATCGCAGCAACCACACGCTGAGAAAAGAGATCATGCCTTACCAAAATAAAACTGAAGAGCCAGCAGCCAATACGCATCTAAGCCGACTACCGTAAAAATGGCAGAGTAAAATAGACATAGACCAGAATACGAAACAAACAAGCTAATAGAGGAACCTCATAAATATCGCGACACTCTGCAACGATGTCACACATAAAAATGAAAAATATCGCGATACAAAGAAATCCAGGCAGACGATTTTAGATTCACGAGAACAGGCGGCAAGAAGAAAACAGCGAGTTACGACCTTTCTAATTTAAAACAATCGAGAAAGTCTCACGCGCGCACTCTCAAAGAGCGCGCAGGCAACGGAAAGCAGCGGGAGAGCTAGTTACAAGCTCGATTCCCCAAAATTAGAAGTAATAAAACTAAGATTTTATGAATTGACCTGTCACATTTCCATTAGAGCAAGTGTCACAAGGAAACCTTATGTTAGCATCTCCAAAAATGGAATGACGAAAAATACGAAAATCTAGTATATAAAGACCGGGAGCAAAAGGGTGCTCGTAGTCAGTTTTCCTGAAGTCGCTTTACAAGCCGAATCGCTGCCAGTCGCCAGACCATCAACAATTATAAATACGAATTAACAGGGCGCAAGTTAAAGGGACTTAGCCCAAATCGACAGTCCATATAGTGAACGAAGATACACGTGTTGGCGTTCGTCAAAGCGCATCACCCTCTCGTCTCCAAAAGGAAGCCGACGCATCGAGGCGCCCATCTGTCTACACTTGTTTACCATAAAGGAGAGAAGCTGGGAGCCGACGGCCCATCAACAGCCTGACCGTACTGAACCACCGACGCAGGAACCAGGCGCCGAGGATCCACAGCTGCAACCTTCTGCTGGCGTGCATCTTCAGACAAACACACACAAACATACACACACATTGTAAAAGGTACTTTTCTCTCTCTTCTAATACGAGTGAAATACATTATAGTAATTGTTTTAAAACTTAACCCCGTCTAAGTGATTTCGTTATCCGGCTCCCTTTCCCGGAAGGCAGTGACCGCGTCTGCGGTAGCCAAAAGGGATTTCCTTTATTACAATACAAATCAAATAATATTACGATAGGAACTCGGCACACGTAAGTATATTGGTGAGTTGCGCTCATTCGGACGTAACAATCCCCACACATACGTAGCATATTCGAGATGGGAGTATTTTGAATCAGAATTATATCTGTTGTATTCTACTTTTCTTGACCACTCATCCTGAATATCTTCATTCCAAAATCGGGCTTTAAATTTTCTTTCAAAATCAGATATATTATTGATTGAGTATTGTGCAATGTCGAACCACGAAGAAGCCGTGTTTTCTAATGTTTGGCTGATTATTATATTCATTTCGGAGCCATCCACGTTTAACACGTCTAAGTATCTCTTGAGATCGCGTAAATATCGCATTGGTTTTTCTTTGGTATCGGCTCTAAATGTTGGTGGTTTTAGTTTGGGTGATTTGGAGAAGTTTATCTGTTAAAGTTTGAAATTCTTCCTTGAAAGTTTTATTAGAATTTTCGATGTGAGTTTTTAAATTTTTTAACGCTTCATCGAATTTAGTAAATGTGTTGTTATATGTTATATGTTCAACTTCGAGTGATTTTACTCGTTTTTCGTTTGACTTGGTTATTTTTAATAAATTCTGACTTGTGTTTGTCAACGCAGTTAACTTTGAGGTTATATCTTGTTTTAAATTCATTAATATGACTTCCGCGTCCTCTTCGTGTTTTCTTATTTTTATGTCTATTAATGTTTCTACATTATCTGAAAGGTTAACTTCTGGTTGAGACTCGAGGCGGAGTTCGGAAAATTTCAAAGCTACTTTACTATCGATAGACCTTTCAATGTTTTCTTTAAATTTGTCTAAATCATCATAATCTAATTTATTTATCGTATTAGCGTCTATATCGTCAATTCTGGTTTTAAGCGTATCACTGTTTATGTTTAAAGCCAAGTACAAGGAATCGATTTTTTCGACCCGTTCGTTGATTTGTTTATTCTTTTCATCTAGATCATTAACGATTTCTGACGTCTCATCTGCTTTTTCTAAAAGGTAGTTTAACACTTCGTGTAATTTTCGTGCCCAGTTGGCGTTCGATGAGGGATCGTCGATTATTGACTGATTTGCGTCATCTGTAGTAAGTACTGCATTGAGAGTTTCGTTTAGTTCTAATTTTAGCTCTTTCGCGGCTATACTACGAGTAATCATGGCGCTCTTTCGAAGCGTACTAGAGAATATGTTCTTACTCGCGTCTGCCATTTTTGTATTAGTTTATCCAGCTAAATCTAGTAAGTTTATTTTTATTGTCGTAGTATACTGCCCTCTTTTTATTTTGTTATAAAGAACCTGGTATCCTGGCAGGATCGCCAATGAAACGGTCACGACTCTTTTGTGGTCCTGTACAAGATATTTGACTTATTTATGTACTAAAGAGCTGTGAGCATTTGCTGACCCGGGTCGATGTTCCGACAGCAGGTCAAGAGAGAGAGAACAAATTGATTTAAAAGTAATGATTTAATTTTAGGTCAGGTCCGGGATACCAGGTAAAGGGAATATATACTAAAATAATCACATATTATTAATTTTTCTTTTGGTTAATAAATAAAATATATTTAACTGAGTGAATTATAAAAGAGATTATTACGTAAATTGCGGTGCTACTTTTGGATTACAAGTAAACTTATACATTAGGTCTTTATTTATCTGTTCGATTATTGTTTAATACACTTTATTATGCGGTATTAATATTATCTAATTAGATTACGCCTTTTTACATTTAATATGTAACTTATTTGCAATTCTAAGCGATACGCGTAAATTGCGATATCTTGTGTTTTACATTTAGATAAGCCTAAATTGCGTTATCTGTTTTTATATCGAATATGCTGAACTTTGCATATTCTGTTAATTTTTATAAGATACGCTTAAATTGCGTTATCTTATATTTTTGATTCTACAGAGTATGTGTCAATATTTCTACTCAATGCTTAAATGCTATTGAGTAGTGACTAGTCTGCGTAAATTGCAGTAGAGCTAGTGCTTGTACTAGGCCGCGCAGGGCCTTTTATATGCTACGGAGAGAGCGCGGATTAAGCCGCCGGAATTTTGCACACTTTTGCGAATTTCTCACTTATATTAAAATTGGCGAGCAAATCTGCGCACGCTTCGCCGCTGCCGCGTCACCGCTCGCTCTTATGCTTTGCGCGTATGTGTATTGTTGGTGAGGCCTGCGTCGCTGCCGTGCTTCTTGCGTAATATTTGTTTTGCTCCTCGCCCGCCGCTGCTGGCTACTCTGTGTTGTTGTGTATGTGCCATAGCGGGGTAGCAGAGCATTCATGTGTTTCTGTAGGAATAGTCGAGTGATTTTAGAATTTCGCTATACTATTTTTGTATTCGAGCCGCGAATCGTGTGTGGGGCATTGCAGATGCTCGCCGTTTCACTTACTCGCCAGCCTTCGTGCACGCTAGTTCGATAAGCTAAACAAATCAATCATTAACCTTTGTACCAGTTTAGAGAGATACCTAAATAACGAGTTGCGTCTTCGACGCTTGTGTTCAGCATAAGTGATAGTAGAGATTATTTCTTGGGCCCTGCTCACCCCTTCCGTCTAATAGGTTACGGACTCAGCACGCAGGTAACGTGGACCTTCCCCGGGATATCGTCTCAAAATGTTTAGAGAGAGAAAAACTTCAGAGTTACAAGAGGACATAGGTGACAGAGTAAGTACGCATGAGAATTAAATACCGAGAAAGTGTTCTAGATTGCTCTCGAGAGTGTCGAAAAATAATTCGCGCGTAAAATTCAGATGCAATGAGTCTAAAATTATCGGGAGTGCCGAAAAGAGATACGGGCGAAAGTTTCAGAATTAGAAACAAAAGCACTTGACAGGAGCGAGCGCGCCTCTGAGAGTAGTAGGGGCTAAGGGGATTCTGCGCCATTTACCATCAGAGTTACGCGACCTACCTTACCGATCCACGCGGAGTGCGTTTACTTTACTTACCGATCTGCTTTACTGGACGAGCTCCCAATTCTCCCTTACCGATCATAGGGCACCTTTTGTAAGGATTCTGCACCACCTTTTTGGTTTTTCGTGACCTTATGCTAAGAGCATTTACCTCTATTGCCGATCTGCTTTACCGCTTGAGCCCCCGATTCTCCCTTACCGACCATGGGCACCTTTTGTACCGACAGGGGGCTTCCAAAATCCCGATGCTCACGTCTTACTTCCAATGCACTGCGAGTTAGCCGCCATTTTTTTTCCAATGCACTATCTTTCGAATATGTACAAGGGTTCAAAAGTCGAACATTTTTTTTCTTTTTTTTTTTCAATATTGTATAAGGAAATACGATTATTAAAGATATAATTCTATATAAACTATTAAATTCTTAATAGTTATATAGTTACATAATTTTTTTAGTTGTTGATTGAAGTAGCCAAGGGGCTCTTGCTTTTAATTTTTTCACAAGAGTTCAAATCTCAATCAGATCAAAAAAAAAATTTTTTTTGAATGTTCTATTAGGAAAAGTATTATTGAACAATATAATTCAATTTAAACTATTAAATTCATAATAGTTATATAGTTACATCATTTTTTTGATTTTTTGATTTAAGTATAACCCAAGAGTTTTCTCTTGCTTTTTAATTTTTTTTTTAATTTGAGTAAACCTCAGGAGTAAGGAAGGAACATCTATTCGAAGAAAAATAAATAATAGTATAAGAAGCAGGTAAGTTTAAAAAATCTATTATTATTTAAACAAAAAAACAATATATATTCATACAACTGTAAGCGGTTATACAATTTTTTTCATATTACGTATTGATTTATTTTTCATACGTATTGATTTATTCATAAGTACGTTTGAACAATATATTATTTAAATAAATTCAATCACACATCCTCCCAAAAAAAACATTTTTAATTCACGTTTTTTTGTTTCTACAGAAAAACTGTTGTAGACTGTTTCATTTTCCATTGACTTTGTAGGCATGAATAAGTCAAATTCCTTATTAATCTCCAGGACTACCTTCATTCCATATCTCGTGGAAACTTGTTTGACTTCTGTCACAATATAAACTTCATCTTGTTGTAAATCTCTCATTTTTTTAGTAGGTAAATAGCATGATATTTTAGCTGCTTCATTGATAGCTTCCGTTAGGATAATAAATAATATTACTATTAGTTACAGTTATTATATAATTTAACACATTTTCTTAATCACTGTCAAGCTTCAGAATGATTTCAACGTTGGCAAACTGCATTTATTTAAAAGTAGAGATCAAGGACATCCTCACCCTTAGAATCCCACCTCTTTCATGAATTTCTCTTACGTGGTTTCATAGGTGGGGATCAAGGTTATAAAATACATGTTAAGGTTATGTCCCTTTCTTCAAGGGAGGTCATCACTCAAGGTTAGTCACTCTTGATGACCTTGATTTATTCTGTATAAATTGCGAGCTCAAACGCTATGATGACTTATATGCGCGCGTGCAACTGCTCTACCTACGATAAATTATAAAAACTATACCGAAAAGAAATAGGTGCACGTAAGTGGAAGATTTTATAAAAAAAATTTGCGTGACCATTACATGTGTTTATCTCTCATGTATCATCCCTGGTTCGATAGCAACTGCTCGCAAGGATCAGATTTCTTATTTTTCTCGCACTGAATTAGTCTGAGCTTGCGGCATTAGTCGCAGTCTTTCTTATGCATCGAGCAAGTGCACAGTGCTGTGAATTGATAAACAATGTGCGATAGAATTATTATTGATGAAACGGAAATTCTGGAGGAGGTTGCGCCTGGACAAGTAAAAATTCGAACAGTGCGGCCTGATCCAAGAATCTCGCGCATAATACCACTATCATCTTTTGCACAAAATCGTGCGCTTAATGTAAATTCAAAAAATTATGTTGTTCGTTTTGTGTTTTAAGATGGATATATAGCTTTATTTAATATGTGCTGTCTGTGTATAAACAATAAAGTTATATTAGTGCTGTACGCAAAAATTACGTATAAACTTTTAAATATAAAAAAAATATCTCATGATATAATTTTTTCTAATGAATCAATTTATTTTTAAAGTTTGTTAAAATCTTTTTTCGGACTGTGCTGTGCGTGTATATATCATTAATTTATTTTAGATTATGTCCAACAAAATTATATTGTAGGATGTAAAAAAATCATTCACGAAGTATAATCTTTTTAACCTATAATTTGTAATCTCTGTTCATGCTGTGCTGTGTGTGTATAAATAATCAAGTTATTTTAGAATTGTACATGAAAATTATGTATTAACTTTTAAATATAAAAAAACTGTCTTATAGTGTAATTTTTATAATAAATCAAGTTATTTTAAAGGTTGTTGTACACCTCTCTTCAGACTGGGCTATACGTGTATACATCATAAAGTTTTAGTATAGTGTGCGAAAAAAGTATGTATAATCTGTAGAAATTAAAAAAACCGTTTGCGTAATATAATTTTTAACATAATTTATAACCTCTATTCTCGCTGTTCTGTGTATGAATAAATAATATCAAGTTGTTTAGTGCTGTGTATAAAAAAAAACTATGCACAAACTGTCGGGTATATATAAAATCATTCTCGTATAATTTAAGTTTAATAAATAAATAAAATAAAGTGTTGTGAAGTGAAGTGAATAAAATAATATGTGTGTGTATGTGTGTGTGTGTGAGTGTGTGTGTCTGTGTAAGTATGTGTATGTGTATGCGTATGCATGTTAAGCATCATACTTTTTAAAAAATTTCTAAAATTTATTTTTTCTTTTTTGTTATAGTATTTTATTTGAGAACCAACTAGGCAGTAGCATCAGGTGCAACAGCTGCAGGATGTACAGCAACGATATCAACAGCATGCACAACAGCATGAGCAACAGTCTAAGCAACAGGCAGAACAGCATCCAGAGTTGCAGTCGAATCAGCAGCCAGACAAACAACAGGAGCCTTACCAAGAGCAATCTCAACAGGTATAGCATTATTTAATTTGTATGTATGTATACATGTGTATAGATTGGTGTATTATATTGTATTATAAAAATTATTGTTTTTGTTTATTTTAGGAAGTACTGTATTCACCATCGCGGGAACTAGCTATAGAGTATTCACCTCAGTACAAATCTGACATAATAAAAAGTAATCAACAGCCAGACGTACAACAGGAGCTTTACCAAGGGCAATTTCCACAGGTACAGTATTTATTTAATTGGTATCCCTACTGAAAAAGATCAGCTGATTTTCAGCTGATTTTCAGTTGTGTTTTGGCATGATTTTCAGCTGATCTTTTTCAGTAGGCTCCAACTCTCTCTTACTCTCTCTGCGTTCGGAAAGGCTGGAATTAGCGGTAGCGTCCTGTCAGTCGAACGGTCGAGAAAATTCTGATGAAGAAGGAAGTTGAATTAAGATACACTTGCGACGTGTATCTTAATTCCACTTTTTGCATTTTTGCGTGTACACAATGCACCGTAAAAATACGCAAATAATATTGTTCCCTGCTGCAAATTGCAAGCAGCAGAGAAACAAAACACTTGTTGTCGTATCGCCGAGGTATATAACCTCACCTGCCAACCACGCGGAGCAACGGTGGCTCCCCTGCAGGGTTGGTAGGAGACTATGCCGGAACGAAAGCGCCGCCGCTTTCTGCCAGGTGTTGTCGGGCTGCTGTACCGATACAGCCATCGCGCACCTTCTCCTGTACACACTAGGAGTCGTGTCGCGATCCGGGACGCTAGATCTAGACGAGCGCGGCACACGACACTAAACGAAGTGACGAGCATCGTTGCCACGCAGAAGCTAGCGCGCCGCGGTAGCGCGACGGGCCGAGCGGGAGAGGGAACGAGAGACACTGCGAGTGAGAGAGACCGCACCGTGGAAGAATGCGCGCGAAGAGAGGGGTTCGCGCGCGAATCTATCTACTGCCGCGGAGCCGACGCGACTAGTGGGGGGAACGCGCCTATACCACTAGCGCGCTACTACCCGAGCCATGTCGCCGCACTGGTACGACCTAGTACGCCAATAGGAGTCCCGTGCACCGCGACTGCACGGTGACTCGAACCTAACTTTAGATCGAGATGACGCCGCCGAACAGGCTACACGTCGCAAGTGTATCTTAATTCCATTTTTTGCATTAGAACTTGATAAAACGTGATAAAATATGATAAAAAACGATAGAAGTCGGTAAAACTCAATACGAAAAATTACAATTGAAATTGATAGACCATGATCTTCTTGAAATTCTATCAATTTCTATTGTAATTTTTCATATTAAGTTTTATCGACTTCTATCGTTTTTTATCATATTTTATCACGTTTTATCAAGTTCTAATGCAAAAAGTGGAATTAAGATACACTATTCAAGTCGATAAGTGATCTAATCGACTTCTATCGAACTTTCCCGGTAGGAAGGTGTCGTTTAAATAAATGTTAGCTTTTGGCGACCATGGGGTAGCTGGGTTTAAGCGCTTTGGTTTTAGATTTTATTCGCGCGCTTTCCTCTGATGTGCCGAAGTGTTGTTCAAGTAAATTATTACTCTCTCTATTAGTTGGGTTTAAGCGCTTTGGATTTTGATTTATACTAGTTTTGTCCGCCGCCCTTTGATTTGACGAGGTGTTATTTAAATAATTAATTGAGCTCGAGGAGCGTGGTGTTGCTGGCTTTTAGCGCTCTTCTTTCTTCAATGTGCGAAGAAAATGTTTTTATAAATTATTGAGCTTGGGGAGCGTGGGATAGCTGGGTTTAAGCGCTTTGGTTTTTTATTTAATCCTCGCTTCACTCTCCTTCCTCCAAAGTGCCAAGAAGTTTTTAATAAATCATTAATCTCAGCGAGCATGGGGTAGCTAGGTTCGAGGACTTTGGTTTTTTATTTTCTTCTCGCTTTGCTTGCCATCCTTTCGAATGAATAAGCTAAGTGAGGGTAGTGTAGTTTGGCTTAAGGGCTTTGGTCTTTTTTATTGATACTGCCCTACTGAAAAAGATCAGCTGAAAATCATGCCAAAATATCAGCTGAAAATTAGTTGAAAATCAGCTGATCTTTTTCAGTAGGGATGTACCCTCCCCGGTAGGTGATTCTGATGAAACGTTTTTGAAATGGTGTCTTCTTACTGGTTAATTTTCTTGAATCGAACAATCTGATTAGTATATTTCAAAAAACGTTCCATCAGATTCACCTTTCGGCGAGTGTATGTTTACATGCGTATGCATTGGTGTATTATATTATATTGTAATGTAAAAATTATTGTTTCTGTTTATTTCAGGAAGAACTCTATTCGTCATCAGCTGTACAGTATTCACCTTTATACAAAAATTTATCTGACCGAATAAAAAAACGGATCAAGAGTTTTTTGATCAGGTAATTCTTTCTTTAGTTTTATTAAGAATAAATTTGTTTTTTTCTAATTTATTTAGTAATAATTTTATATTTTATCTTTTTCAGTTCGATTTAGATTATTTCAACACACCTATCGGATGTATACATATCTTCTTTCTAATCATTAACTTTGTTTAAAGCATATTTTAGTTAAAGATAATTATTTTTATATATTCACTTTATTAATATTTTAACAAATTTGTTTTTTTCAGAACTATTCACAAACTACTTATAAAACCAAAGAAGAAGGTCTAGGCCCAATACTGTACCAGCACTTAACCAATCAAATTGATAAGCTTCAATATATTCCTACGCCTATCATTGTTTCTCAACCTTCTCAACCTTCTCATCCACCAAAACCTTGTATAATTAATGAAAAAATAATCACCCGAAATATATAATTAAAAATCCTGATCCATCCATAAAACCATGTACTATAGATATCAAGAGTCAGTCAGGCATGTATTATTCTTCTATAAACAGCGATTCAGATTTCTCTGATAATGAAAATTTAGTTGCTATTGAAATGCGAAAAACTAGCGTTTTTATAAATAAACCAATTTACATTGGTCTTTCTGTATTAGATATATCAAAGACTGTTATGTATGGTTTTCATTATGATTATGTACAAAAGAAGTATGAAAATAATTGTCAATTACTGTACACAGACACTGATAGTTTAATTTATGCAATCACTTGCAATGATTTATATGAAGATATAAAATTGAATATTGAACGATAAGAAAGTAGTTGGACTTATGAAAGATGAATGTAATGGTAATATACTTACTGAATTCATAGGATTGAGAAGTAAGATGTATAGTACTCGTTTGGATAATGTGGATTCCGTGAAGAAAATTAAAGGTATAAAGTCATCGGTTGTACAAAAAACTATTTGTTTTGATGACTATCTCGACTATTTGAATAAACGAAATATTGTAAAAAGAAAACAGTGTGTTATTCGATCAAAATTACATAAGGTTGAAACTATACAGCAACAAAAAATTGAACTCAGTCCATATGATGACAAAAGATACCTTTTACAAGATGGTAATGAAACCTTGGCTTGGGGATATTATAAAATAAAGTGAGTAAGTATAAAAAAACAATTATACATTATATTAATACTTATGTTAATATTATACAAATTAAATTAGTATGAATTAATTTTAGGTTATTGAGTACTGAAGATAAGCTAAAGAAGATTGTACGATTTAATGATAAAGTTTCAATTCGTAAAATGTGTACATGGACATTTGCATATCAGAGTGCACGATGTGGAAAATAGATGCAGGCTGCATGTGATCGTGAACCTTTTAGAATAAGAATTGAAAGGATGGAAGTAATTATTAATCCAGTGCTTTAAAAAAAAAAATTGCACAAGTTTGTTAAAATTAAATAAATTGTTGTTTATAAAAAAAATGTTGTTGTTTTTTTATTTATTTTTTTCTATTACAAATCATTTTTATGTATCCAACTATTATGTGTATCATCAAATCCTAACCATTTTACATAATAATTATCACCACGCTTTTTAATGACTTTTTCTATTAGATAAACATTTGCTAGATACGAACTCCAGAGGAGAAAAGCTATTAGAGTTCCTGGCCTCCACAAACCTAGAGCTGTTAAACAGGGGAGACAAGCCAACGTTCCAGAACGCCGTTAGGAAGGAAGTCATTGATCTAACCCTGGCGACGAGAGGAATTTGGGATAAGGTAGAGGGATGGGAGGTGCTGGATGAGGTCTCAATGTCAGACCACAACCTCATCACTTTCCAGATAGAAGGGCACAGCACAAAGGAGGTTGAAAGGAGGGTCCTAAAGAACACCAACTGGGACGAGTACAGGGAAGAACTCTGAGCTAAGGTTTGGTACTTCCCTAGATAGAAGGGCACAGCACAAAGGAGGTTGAAAGGAGGGTCCTAAAGAACACCAACTGGGACGAGTACAGGGAAGAACTCTGAGCTAAGGTTTGGTACTTCCCTAGATCCTACGGGTCGACGGATAACATCGAGCACTGCTGCGAGATTCTCACTGTTATGGTGATAAACTCGTATGAAAATAACTGCGAGCTTAATAAAGCACGGACAAGAAAGGGGGCTCCGTGGTGGAAGCCTCCTTTAAACAAGCTGAGGAAGAAGGTGAGGAGACTATGGAATATGGCTAGGCGCACCAAAACGGCTCAGGACAAAGAAAGGTTTAAGGCCGCTCAAATGATTTACAAAGAGGAGATTGGCTTAGCCAAAGCAAAGGGATGGAAAGGCGAATGCAGTGGGCTGGCATGTCTGAGAGACACGGCCAGACTGTGCAGGATCCTACAAAATCCCAAAGGGCCGAAAGCAGACACGATCAAACTCGGGACCAGATGGCCGGAGGACGAAGAAGAGGCGTTACAAGGGTTATTAGGGGCTCACTTTCCGGACTTCCAAGTGGAGGACGGGGAGGATCTCATACACTATTATGCGAATGGAATGGACTGGCGCTTGGCCAGAATAATTATAGATAGGAAAAGAATCAGATGGGCGTTAAACTCATTTGAGCCGTACAAATCAGCGGGGCCGGACGGAATATTTCCGGCGTTGTTACAGCAGGGCAAGGACATTTTGATACCGGCCCTAGAAAAGCTCTGTAGAGCATGCTTGGCGATGGGCTATGTTCCAGAGAGATGGCGGTTGGCCAAAGTGGTGTTTATCCCCAAACCTCGGAAGGCACAACATACTGGCACGAAGGACTATCGGTCAATCAGCTTGACCTCGTTTATGTTGAAAACGATGGAAAGACTCATCGACAAATACATCAAGGAAAAGCCCCTCATGGAGACCCCGCTACACGATAGACAGCACGCATATCAAGCGGGCAAGTCTGTCGATACTGCACTGGCAGAAGCGGTGGGCTTCATTGAAAAAGGTATGAAAAACAGAGGGATGGTGGTAGCGTCCTTCCTGGACGTGGAGGGAGCTTTTAACCTCACGACCAGAGAGGCTATAGCCCAAGGGATGCGATGGCATGGCATACCGGATACCATACAAAAATGGATCTGGAATATGCTCAGTACAAGAATGGTAAAGGCGGAATGGGGCTCAAACTCGCGGGAAGGCGAGGTAAGAATGGGCTGCCCGCAAGGAGGAGGACTGCTGTCTCCCCAACTATGGTGTCTGGTAGTGGACAGCCTGATTCGAAAAATGAATGAGGCATTTGTATTTAAATGATAAAAATCTTCCTGGTTTCTTACAGAATACTTTTTGATAATTTTGTACTAATTTTGTAAGTTTATTGATCGTTTCTGGATGTTTTACCATAAAGGACTTTAGTTTGTCGTCGATTTCCTTATCACTAATATGGTAGGGATCGATAGATGAATTATGATTACCATATGAACACATTAATTCATTTAAAGATTTTTGGCATAGGGCTTTATTTAGCGCTGTCCAGTTTGGTGAGTGAAGATCAATACTATTGTTTGTATCCTCCTCGATTGTCTCTTTATAGCGATGATCGAGATTTGATTCTAATAAACTTTTGCTTTTGTTAGATAATTTAACAATTTTATCATTCATATCAGTTTTAATTTTATCATATTTAGTATCCATAAGAAAACCCGGATTAATTGTAATAGGATTCGGTTTTAAAGTTGCATCTTGTTTATAAAGAAAATAATCAATTGGTTTATCCGAGGCACAAGAGGCAACTTTTATTGGTTTTTTGACAAACTCCAAGTGCCTTCTAGGCATTTATTTAATGTTTCGTCAAAACAAAAGTCACTTGAACTAGATATAGAGGGGATTGGTTTTAGTTTTGTACTCGTTCCTTTAATAGAAATATTTTTCGTTTGAGCTTTTTTTGCTTCGATCATATTTAGATTTTGCATTTGTGGTGCTTTTTTTTGAAATGTGGTTTTATTTTGGAAGTTTAACTGTTGGTTAGACAGTTGATAATTGTTCTCTGCGGTTTCTGGGTTTGTATTATCAAGGTTTGAATTTTGAAAAAGTGATCTTCTGTGACCGTAACCATTATCTTTAAATGCCAAAAGTTCAAAGAATGCATCTTGACTTTGTATATTTTGGGATTTTACTGTGAATCGAATATCCCAGTCGAAATGATTGGAGATTTTCCGAACAAGCTCTGCTTCTGAGAAATTTTGTTCTGGATCTTGTGCGAAACCCCATACATATGTGGCATATTCAAGACGAGAGTATTTTGAACCACTGTTGTATCGGTTATATTCTACTTTACGAGACCACTCATCTTGAATGTCTTCGTTCCAAAATGGAGCCTTAAATTTTCTTTCGAAATCAGATATATTGTTAATTGTTTGCTGTGCTATGTCAAACCACGAAGAAGCTGTGTGTTCTAATGTTTGGATAATTATTATATTCATTTCATCGCCATTTACATTTAAAACATCTATGTATCTTTTAAGATCGCGCAAATACCGCATAGGTTTTTCTTTGCCGTCGGCTTTGAACGTTGGCAGTTTTAGTTTAGGTGATTTCGACGTGAGACTCAGAGTTATGTTGTTTCCGTCTAAAGTAATTTCATGGCTCGAAGACCAAATTTGGTTAATTTTACTTGTTAACGTTTGAAATTCATCTGTAAAGGATTTATTCGAATTTTCGATACATGTTTTTAAGTTTCGTAAAGCTTCATCGAATTTGAGAATTGTGTTATTATATGTTGTATGTTCTACCTCAAGTTATTTGATACGCGTTTCATTCGATTGAGTTATTTTTAATAAATTTTGACTTGTATTCGTCAAAGCAGTTAGTTTTGTGGTTATGTCCTTTTTCAGATTCATTAATAAAACTTCCGCGTCTTTTTCGTGTTTTCTTATAGCCATGTTCATTAGGGTTTCCACGTCTTCAGAAGGGCTTGTTTCTGGTTGAGCCTCGAGACGGAGTTTGAAAAATTTCAGAGCTACTCTACTATCGATTGAATTTCCTACGTTGTCTTTAAATTTGTCTAAGTCGTCGTAATCTGGCATATTTATTATGCTCGAGTCTATTTGATCGACATTTATTCTAAGTGTATCGTATTCTATGTTCAAAGCGGTGTATTTCAAACGGTCTTGTTCGACTCGTTCATGAATGTTTTTATATTTTTTGTCTAAATCCCTGATTGAATAATCTTGGCTTTTTTGTGGGAAGCACATGAAAGCCTAGTTAGAAAAAAAAGAACAAAAAGAATGAGCGGTTCGGTTAATCAAATAACACGAAAAACTGGGAAAAGCCTTTCGACATAAAAACCCTTTTATTTTACACTTAAACTTGTAACGCCCCATACAAGCTCCGCTTAAAAAAAAAAATTATACAGAATAAAAGCTAAGATTTTTTTTAATACATTTTTAGATTATACGCGATTATCGCGCTTTCCCACTGTCGGTTAGACCCGCGCTACAGCTGACAGCGCAACTACAACAGCGCCACGAGTCAGCAAGCGGCGCAAGAGTAGGAGCAGCGGCGCAAGATATGTGTATATATGTATATAGCGAGCGGCGAGCGCATCAGCAGCGCAAGAGTATGAGTAGCGGAGTGGCGGCGCAGCGCGCGCGTATTATAATGTATTAGAATGAATGGTTTTTGTATATAGGTGTGAATTTCTGTATGAATGTATGAAGTGAAAGTAATTTAGGCGGCACGATCCCCGCTCGCTCCAAAGCCTACATAAGGACCCGCACGATCCGTACCAGCTCACTAGCTGAAGCGCAACTTAAGCGTCAGCGCAACTAAAGCGCCTAGTCCCTGCTCTTGAGCAATTTATGCCTTGAGCCGGTAAACAACTTAGAATATTTTCAAATATTTCTATACTTATAAAATTTCAAGATAGGCAACGATATCGCATCATAACGCGTATCCGTCCTATACTTCATTACCGAATAAAAACTTAGAAAATTTTCGAACACGAGCTATCAGATAACGCAAGCTTAAGCGTATCTGTATATCTGTATATTTTTGTAAGAATCAAAGCGGATTTACTTATTTGATTTATGTAATATATAGAATATATGCAATATTTATGCAATATTCTAAAACATATTTATTTGAATATATTTACTTTTGGTTATAAAACACAAAAATCTTTTTATTTGCAAATGAATCCTCACTACCTGTTATCCCGGTCCTGAACTACTATAATTAAAAATCATTGTAAAAAATAATAAATTAAACTTATTTAGAATCTGTCGTCAAAATTACGAAACAGATTCAGAAAATGTTCACTGCTTTTCTATAATAAGATTAATATATCTTACACTCCAGGACCGAGAAAAGTCGTGACCGTTTCAAACTACACTGAATACACTTAAAGTAAAATGAATGAGAACAAATTAATTTGTAACACTATATGCGCGAAGAACAGAGATCGGCGTGACGTCGCGAAGAACAATGGCGTAACACGTGGTTCAAGGATTTGATAGAACGATAGATAAATGCGAAAACACACTCTCACACACAATTTCGATGTTAGATCGAAACGATTTGCAAAAGGCAAAGTATGCCTGGCAGTCTCTAGGAGACGAACGATTCGATATGAGCAAGGATGCCCGGCAGTCTCAAAGAGAAAGAATCGCGAGGGAGCTCCGCACGCTTCGAGAGATAGTCGATGACTATCGACCACGCCGCGCGAAAGAGCGGGAGCGACCCGCAGCAACGAGAGGTGCTACCACCGTGCGAGACTAAGTAGCCACACTTTGGTGAGTGTTGGGGTTGTTAGTGGTAACCATCGAATTAGCGAAGCGTCGAACAGGGTAAGATATTCGTTCGTGCGAGTTGAGACGCGGTAGATCGAAGAGATCCCGCCATATTGAAAGGATATCGAGACGCTGAAATATAATAATTCGAGCCGTCTGTTGATCGAAAATCGACCCAGATACCGCGCGACGATAACGTAGCGACGCTGACGATTGCCAAGCGATCCAGCATTATTACGAGAGTTTCAAGCCGTTGAGAATTCTACGATCTAGCAACGGTCGTGAGTAAGACGTAGCGCCGCTGTTGATTGCTAAGCAATCCAGCTGGAGTAACGAGAAATTATCGAGTCACTGTCGATCAAATGACCCTGTATATCAAGATTCTTAGTTCGAGACGCCGTTGAGACAACAAATCCGGCAACACGATTCCCGAATAAAGTGTTGGTTTGTCTCCGTCGCTGGGTGAGCGTTCGTGGCATGTTTGTTTACCAACAAATATTAGTCGCGATTAAGAGATACTAATAAGTGGGTGTATATCGCATTAGAAGCGCTCTATATTACTCGGCTGTCGATACATTTTATCGGTTTTTCGCGCTTTTCAGCAGGTAATTTATCGCAATTAAGACGAAGGCAAAAAGGTATCACAGCGAGACCAAAGAATCAGCATAACGGTTAGACGCCATCTTGAGGGACGCCACGTTCTTGTTAAAGTGACGCCGACGCCATATTCGAACCTACTGGTACGGGTTGCAATTACGAATACGCGGTTGATGTTATTATATTTTCGTTTAAAAGCTCGTTGTTCTTTAAATCAATTCATTGCCGCAATTACGGAAATTGTCATTTGTGGACGTCGTTTAGCAGCAAGTAATATGGCGGTTGATATCTAAATACAATATCACGGGTAATCTTGTATACGGACTAATTCAGTTCCGTATTGGAGGTTGAAGAATATATGAATTGTTATATCCAGCATAAACAATGTGTTAATAGGCTTTATTTCTACACCTTTGCCACGCCAGGCATAACCGCTTCCATACCTATACGTTGTCCCCCTCTGTAGATGTTGCGGTACGAAGATTGAGTCAGAAATAAGTGTAAATGATTGTTAGCGTCACCAATTTGGTTATAAAAAGCGCAACGTCACAATATATGTATATATATATATATATATATATATATATATATATATATATATATAATTTTGACATAAATTAATAGGGAGGGACTTCAACGACGTGCAATGACAACCCTATAAGAGAAAGAAAAAGTTTTAAGAAAAATCAGTTTTTACATTTTAGCTCTTTACTTGCGAACCGCTCGACGAAATCTTTTAAAATTTTAACAGCAAATAGCTTTTTTATGGTTAATCACTTAATACAATTTTTAAGCATTTGACTGCATTGTTTTAGAGATATGAGGAATCGAAAAATTTTCCAAAAAAAATTGAAACCTTGATATCTTAAGAACCATAGGGATTTGAAAGCTGCGCAATGAACTTAACCAAGACACATAAAATATCTACTTTTTCTCAAAATCTCAAGTGCTATAAAGCCTTTTTACTTCCGTAATCGAGGGACAAAAAACTCATTTTTTCCAGTTTTCGATTTTTTACTGAAAAAATAAGTAGTCAAATTACTTAAAATTTTAATGTGTTATAGTTTGATACGTGATCCATCGACGTGATTTTTTTTCGTAAGGTTATGATGTTTACTTTCAGAGATATGAATTTTTAAAAAAAATCACCTTATTCATTTTATCTGCCGAACAAAGCGGTCGATCCCGAACACCAAACGGGAAAAAGTAGGTAATTTTATTCCCTTTCAAATGCACATTAGCTGAAATGTTTATAACGATGGGGTGATTGAAAAAAACGCAAAATAGTGTTTTTCAAAAATCAAAAATTTGCCATAAATTAAAAAAATAAATAATAAATGTTTTTCCCGAATTAAGAATCCAAAAATATACATGCATGTCAAATTTTATTGATATTCACTGAGTAGTTCCAGAAATATTACGGTATACATACACACACACATCCACACACACACACACACACACACACACACACACACACACACACACATAAATATGGACATTTTCTAAGAATACGTGATTTTAACTTCTAACACACCAAATAGTATTTTCTAGAAGTTTTGACGAAACTTAAAATTTTACTATTACAAAGCTTCCTTGGAGGAAGCAAAAAACACAATAGAAATATCAAGGTGAAAGAAAGGTCAAGGTTAAAGAGAGGTAAAAGTTAAAGAGAGGTCAAGGTTAAAGATAGGTCAAGGTTAAAGAGAGGTCAATGTTAAAGAGAGAGAGAGACTTTGAATATATTCATTGGGAGGGAGGGAGATCATGTCAGAGTAGGAGGTAACCTTGAGGAAGCAAGTGGGGTTGACCTTCAATTCTGCTTACAAAAATCGGCTGCGAATCATTCAGGCACTCAGATCTTCGGCTAGTGTATGGTGATCATGGCTAGGTGTCAACCAATGTAAGTGTTCAGTGTTTCTATAAACTTATCATTTGTTCATATGAAAATAAAAATGTGTTTTTATTTATTTTATTTATTTATTTAATACCATATACATATGCCTTTGATAGACATCCTATAGAGGCAATCAAGTTGCCTGTACATAGGGTTGGCATACAAAAAAAAAACTTAAATATAACTTAAAACTAAAAAAAAAACAGAGAGCCATGATGTTGCAAACAATGCTATCATGCCTTCCTACCTTTATCCCTTAAAATTTCAGAATATTAACATAAACGTATACCTCCAAAATAAATCTTCCCGATGAACATTGTTAATTTTCTCTTAATAGAGACTGCTCTCATTTGTAGGTTTTTGAGATCATTCGGCATAGAGTTAATGACCTTTATAGCCTCGTCATAGCTACTTTTTTTTACTTATTGTTTTAGAGATCTTTGGCAACAATAGATTCTTATTATGTGTTTTATTTGTACTACTTATATATTTATCTCTTAGGTCGCTATAATAATATAGTATACATTCTAGTTTGAACATTTGCCTTATAGGTAGTGGTTGTTTCTCAATTGTAAAACCATTTTTATTTATAACTCGAAGTATTTTCTTTTGTATGTTTTGAATCAGATTTAAGCAATTGTTATAAGCCCCACCCCAGGTGATTATACCATAGCCAACTATACTTTGAAAAAAAGCATAGTATAACAACATTAACGTTTTACTATCCATAAGTTTCTTTAGTTTTGCAAAGATAAAAATTAAGTATCTCGTTGACTTTATTATATGATTAATGTGTTTATCCCACTTCATGTTATAGTCTATTATTATTTATGACTATCAACCCTATTTATAACATTATCACCAATTTTAACATTTAGGGTGCTAGGCACACTATCACAGTAATTACCGTATGCAATATATACGGTTTTGCTTACATTAAGTGACATTTCATTCAGGTTCAGCCATATTGCAACCTTACGGAGATACTCATTTAACCTATCCTGTGCAGCTGACCACGTGTTATCACATGAAATGATGACAGTGTCATCTGCATAGGATAATATAGTGTCATTTTGCATATCTATCAATAGGTCATTAACGTATAATATAAAAAATAGAGGGCCAAGAATGGTTCCTTGTGGCACTCCTATAGTAATTTCTTTGTACTCACTTTTGTAGTTATTTATTTTGACACATTGTTTCCTATCGGATAGATAGCTGGTCAGCAATTTTAATGCGTTTTCTCTTACACCATATCTTCCTAATTTGTCTAACAGTATATTATGATTTACTGTATCAAAGGCTTTTGCCAGGTCTAGAAACGCTGTCAAAATTGGTTTACTTTTATCTAGATTTCTATATATAATATTTGTTAGACAATTTAGAGCATCTTTTGTTCCTCTCATTCTCATAAAACCAAATTGTTTATTTTGTGCTTGATGATAAAACTATATAGTCTAAGGTATATTAATTTTTCAAAAATTTTTGCAATGTTTGAAATTAGTGATATGGGTCTATAATTACACATACAATTCTTGTCTCCTGATTTATATGTTGGTACTATATCCGCTTGCTTCAGTACATATTGATTGTTGTACACTTAGATTAAATATATACTCTAGAGGTTTTAGTAATTGCTTAGATAAAGTTTTGATTACTGTTGCACTGATATTATCAACACCACCAGATTTCTTTTTCATTGCAATAATTATGTTCTGAATCTCATATATATTCGTCGGATTAATAAAGATTGAGAAGTTATTTCTATCTGGTAGTTTCAATTGTTCTGAGTCCATATTTTGAATTTGTTTGCTTAGATTTATTCCTACATTACAATAGTATTCGGTCATCATGTTCGCAATAGTGGTCTTATCTTTTACTTTCCGCTCACCAACCACTATACTGTCCAGTGAAACTTCTTGTTTTTCCTAATTTATCATTTATTATGTTCCAAAGCTGCCTTGAATTGTCACTTGTTTGTCTAATAGCATTATTTTCATATTTATACTTAGCATCTTTAATAATCCAATTTAAGTTTCATATTTGTTGGATTCTTTTTGCATATGTTATATAGCATCTCTTTAGTTCTGCAGGATATTAATATTGCTTTGGTAATATATTTTTTCTTGGGAACTAAGTCTTTTTTGTCTTTGTTAGAATATTTTATATGAGTTGCTTTTTCAACACAGCTTTTGACCATGCTTATTAATTCATGTATAGCTTGATTAGGTTCATTTATTTGCAATACTGAGTTCCATTCAACTCTTCTTGCTATCTTTACTAGCCTGCCATAGTTGATGCAGGTTAAATCCTTATTATCTTTTAGTATTTTCAGTTTATTAATACTTATAAAGAGTGGGTAATGATCACTGAATGTAATATTTAGCTTAAAAGACTGCAACTCAATATTTCTTATTTTGGCGAAACAATTACCTATACACGAAACTTTCTCACTGTTCTGAGAAGGTCTTGTGATTCCTCTAAAAAATGGCGTATATTCATATTCAAAAAATTATTTAGAAATTCTTGAGTAATTGTCCTTTCAGCCAAACTGGTTTGATCAATATTTATATCACTTATATCAATATTAAAGTCACCAAAAATACAATGATTTTATACATTAGCCTGTTTTGATAAAATTTTTTTACGGAATTAGTAAATTCAGATTTAGGTATATCATGACACCTGTACATAGCAGAGATTCTGATTGCCTCATCAGACGCTAGAAAAGTATCTGAACTCATAATACTCAATCTATCAAATATCTCTATTTTAGTTGTTTCTTGAATATTATTTTTAACATATATCATGACTCCATCAGCCTTATTAATTTTACTGTCATTATAATAGCTATTGTATCCATGTATTTGATAGTATTGAGGATATTGCAAATTCCACGTTTCCGTACACACTACTATAATTGGTTTCAACACTAAGCTATCAATAAAAGACACCAATTTTTCGTAATTCACATTTAGACTTCTTATATTTACACACAATATTAGGTTCTGATTCTTCGATATGTTTTTGTTGAGTGATCTGAGGTCCTCTGTTTCACTTTCTAAACTGTATATATCTTCAAAGTTGAAATCTAGATCCATAAGTTATTCGTTAGTAGTAGATAGGCTATAGGCATACTGGCTCATGCGGATTCTGGCTCACCCCCCTCTTCTCTCAATGTGAGCCAGAATGCGTACGGATTCTGGCTCACCCCTTTTCTCAAACTGAGCCAGAAACCGTAAATTTGCCAGAATGCCTATAGTGTTCTCTACTTTTTTTTTTTATATTTATTTATTTATTTATTCATTTTATTTTTTCTTACAAATGTTTGCATGACTGATAGAATAATTTCATAAGTTTGACAGTGTGAAGTGCGCAGGCAGTCTTGTAGATTGGATTATGATTTGTGCAAACTGTGACGCACTTAAAAGATGGTTTTGATGGATAGCCATATCGTTGAATGTTGTAGACGGAAAATTTGAATCGTTGAAGCCATTTCTGTTTTAATGAACCGATGACAAAAATTTTTGATGCGTCATGGAGAGCGTCACGAAGCAAGTTTCCAATTTGAGTGTATTGATGTCCATCTGTTTTCCACCTGATGCCATGGTAATTATGTTTAAGCCAATTGTTTTCCCTCTACATTTTGTCTGAGAGTTTTTTCCATGAGAAGGGATTTTTGAATATTAGAAAAACAGGATCACTATTTTTGTTAAGAGGTATGATTGCTATTACCTTTAGAATATAATCTTCTTTGGTTTGCTTGAAACCAGTCATGTCTACTGCATACTCCATTTTTTGGTGCAGCCTAGACGAGCTTTTTGACATTCCCACTGATAGGATTGTACTGAACGACGCGATCGTGTAAGATTAGGCAGTATGATGAAGTGTGAGCAAGAAAATCTTTTTTAGCCTCAAACTCCAGACGTACATCGACAGGAGCGCTCTTGAGAGATTCGTTTTGTCGTGAACAGTCAATAACTATGAGTGGTTCATTCTTGATGAACATAGGCTTTGTCAGCAACGGCTGCGGATCTCTTCCATAGTATGATTTTTGAAAATTAGCATACATATCATAGAGAATTGCATACTGATTGTTATATATGTCGAGATTCATATTGTTGTATGGATAATATTGTGAATTTAAGAAAAGTTTCATATTACTTATCTCACAATGATCAAATCTACTGGCATTTGCAATTCTTGTAGCTTTTTTCTTTGTTTGTAGTCCGAGAAATACAAAACGAGGTTTCTCCAATTGATTTGAAGTTTTCACTGTCCAGACGTGTTTATTCGTGCTTGGAAGAAGAGGATATTCAAATATCTCCCAAGAACAAAAGCACATAGAGATGGGATGATCCTTACCAATGAAATTCAATAGCTGAATTTTTTGTTTATCTGATGCAGTAACATATGGCATTAATCATTCTATCTTCGTTATTTTTACTTCACAATTTTCATAAGTAGTTACGCCAGATGATGTAGTTCCATTCTGGATTATTGCATTTAAGTCGCTTCTCGATCTTATAAGAATGAGCTCATGCTTCATATTAACTATAATTTTTTTATAGTCTTCTGCAAAGCACAAGATCATACTCAGTGGAATCGCTACGTCAAAGTTTCCCTTTTCATCGACAAACGTTTTGGTATCTTCTTCATCACCAAGCCAGCCTGCGTTTTCTAGCATGTTATTCTGATTCGAATTAAATGAAGTCCATCCTTTCATGAGACTGCTCAAACCAACATTTTTACTTTTATCTATCTCCACAGCATTAATTTCATAACGAATTTCATCAAACAGATGACAAATGCCATTATTTACGAATTTAGTTTTAGTTGGTGCTGTTAAACCATCTTTCAGTTTCAATTTCCCACATACGTGGATCGATCTACGCGATGGTAAGAGGCATAGATCTTGATGTTGTATACGAATTTCATCACTATTATAAAAGCTTAATGATGAGTATGGTTGATGGGCGTATACCTCGTAATGAGCAATAGACTCATCGAAGACGACACCTGATTGAATGCTTAGAATTTCGTCCATTTTTCTGGTAGCAGCAAAGAATTATACACGTGAATTTTTTCCACGAACTTTTAGTCCTAGGCTTATCAGAAACTGAATGCTCTTCCGTGTTAACGGTTTGAGTTTCTTTGGTCGAATGATGACTGGTTGACATGATGGCTGGCTTATATATGTTCCATAATTGAAAACGATACCCATTATACAGATTTGATGTGAAGTCTAATAGTAATTTCCTCTCCTCGAAAATTCACCAAATTTCCGTCCTGATCTATAATTCGAATTTGTAGATGATCTATGCACTTGACACTGAGTGGTAGATATATCACATGAGACGGAATTTCTAAGATTTTATATCCTGGAGGCACTCTGGGAAAGAACTCATGGATTGTATGAACTTTCTTATTATTGATGTAAGCACCTGCAGTAATGTTGCACTCTACTCTGACTGCATTGATTCTCAATATTTTCACAGGTAAATCAGAGCTGTGTTGAATGTTCTCTTTGAGAATGCGAGGAGCGAAGCCAAGGAGACGGCCTATTGAATCGCAAGGTTTGAGATCTATCTGATGACTGTAGAGAATTTCACTTCTGAGAGTATTGTTGTTAGTTTTCAAAGAAAATTCAATTCCTTTGGATTTCAAAGTTTCTTGTAAAAATTGATTTATAGCATCAATTTCATAGCTGCCCGTAGGGATAGTGGTAATATTATTTTTGCTCAAATGAAGTTTATTATTAGAATGGTCAACATTGGGAATAGAGTTGAATGTTAAAAGTTCAACTAATCCCAAGACAAAATTTGTATGCTGCGGTAGTTCAATCGAAGGAAAATATTGCGCTTCTAAGACAGATGAGTTTCCTAAGAGACTCAGAGTGAAGCTATCTTCCATGACTGATCTGATGCTAATGAATCTATTCGTCTGCGAACATCTCTTTTATAGTCTCCCAGCTAAGAAGTAGAGACAAAGATGTCCACATATAAATGAGTCAAAATTTTGATATCTTTTGTAATTGTATTTCACTTCCTTCACGTTAAAATACATCATGAGATCCTTGGGAGGTTTGAGATCACCAAAACTATCACCAAACCCAGTGAGTGCCTCTATTTTGAAAATCCTCCAACTTTGCCACTGCTGATTCATTACGCCATGCACCATCGGGTGGTAGATTATTTTTCATGAAAACACCACGGAAATCTGACATTTTCATCATATGAGCATATTTTTTTAGATCGTAGTCAGTCAGTACACGATTTGGCAAAGTTAAATCGAAGTTTTTTTTTCTACTGACTTGATGACCACAACCGATATGAGGTTTCATAAATAATCCCATTTCACTTTTATAGGGCTTAAGATGAAGACCTTTGCCTAAAGCAATAGCTTCTATGGTCTCGTTATGCCTCTTACTTTCTTCATAATTTTTCTGCGCAGCTTTAGCATCATTAACTACTTTAGCTATTCCAGCAGCACCCCCTGCTAGAGCACCGGTGGCACTTAGTCCTGCTGACAATGGAATAAGAAAAGGAAGAACTCCACCAATTGTTTATGGAAGCGAGAGAACACGTGGAATGATAACTTTTTTCTTTCCACCTACACTTTTAATAGCTTGACGTGCGCCCTTCAAGGCTGATTGAATAACCTTGCGAGAACTTTTACTTGTTGACATTGACTTTTTAGCTGCAGTCACTAATTTATTAAATTTCAGTCCCATTCCAGTTTTTCCTTTTAATTTCATAGCATTGCTAACAGCTTCAAGCAAAAGCTTTTTTACCAAGACTAGCATCCTGAGCTCTAACACGTTGCGTAGCTTCCTCAGCAAGCATCTTGTCAGCAGCTTTACGATCTCCGTTTTTATCGGAGTAAGCTATGTCGTGTTTTTTACAAGCCTGATCAAGCGGATTAATGCCAGAATCTCGCTTTTTCAATTTGGTTCCGGGACCGCAGTATTGATATCCAGGAAGATGCATTTCAACAGGTAAGTTATTGATAACTTTATCAAGCAATACATAGCCTTTTGGCTGTTTCTGAGATTTGTGTATGATCATCTCTCTTCGAGTGTTGATTCACAACTGACGTTCATGATATAAAACGAGCGTTTATATTTCGAGAGCTCAATGTTATATTTGACTCTGTTGAGTAAACATGGATTTTACCGAGCAGAACGTCAAACTCTCCGTGACAAATTTCGGTTTTTTAAAAGAGAAGAGAAAAAAGCGTTATGGGGAATTACTACCAGATAGTATACGAGCAGTTTTCTGCGGCCCATCGAACTGTGGAAAAACAAATAGTTTGTTGGCTTTAATAACACATCCCAATGGTCTTAGGTTTGAAAATTTGTATGTCAACTCTAAATCCTTGAATCAGCCAAAGTATCAATTTCTCAAAAGTGTCCTGGATCCGATTGAAGGAGTATCATATCTTCCGATCAGTGAGCATGAATCTGTAGTATCTCCAGATGAAGCCCTTCCAAATTCAATAATGATTTTTGATGATGTGGCATGTGAGAAGCAGGATAATGTCAGAGCATTCTTCTGTATGGGAAGAGTATAGATAGCTTCTATCTATGTCAATCTTATGCTCATATAGGAAAACATCTCATTAGAGATAATGTCAATTTGTTAGTAATTTATCGACAAGATTACGTAAATCTTAAACATATCTATGAAGATTATGTGAATACCGATTTAACTTTCAACGAATTTCGGTATCTTTGTTCTGAATGTTGAAAGAATGATAGATATGGATTCATCGTTATTGGCAAAGATCGACCGATGTATGAGGGTAGATACAGAAAAGGATTTGATTGTTTTGCAATAAAAAAGGAATTATGAGTCTTAAACTTACAGTTCAGTTGCAGACATCGCCACGTAAGCATGTCAGACTTCACGAAAGAGAAGAATGTTCTTAGTGAGCTCTTGCGAGCTCGTGAGGCTATTAAGAAAAAATACACTTTATTAAGATATAGACTCGGAATCGATTCATTTTTTGTTCATCGATTTCAATCGCATATTTTTACAGGGATACTATGCCCGAATGGCAAGTATAAACCGAGTAGATACTCAGAGGCAATAAACTCCGAATACAGAGAGAAATGAAAGGAGGCCATCAGAGAAGAGCTGAAAGCAATGAAAGGCAACAATGTATGGGAAATAATAGATATACCAGAGAAGACTTCAGAGTCCAGAAAAATGAATATTATCGTCTCCAGATGGATATCCAAGAGAAAAACGCAAGAGAATGGATCAGAGAAATTTATAGCCAGACTGGTAATCAGAGGCTATAAAGATAAAAACAATTATGAACTGAGTGAGACCTATGTTACAGTATCTAGACTGCCAGTAATAAGATCTGCACTATCAGTCATAAACAAATACGATCTAGAAGTCCATCCACTAGACGTAAAAACAACTTTTCTGAACGGGATACTAGAAGATGAAGTATTCATGAAAATTCCAGAAGGACTTGAAATCGATAGAAAAACTAAGATGTGCAAACTGAGAAAAACACTCTATGGACTAAAGACTAGCCCCAAGATTTTCAGAGGACGTTAGCAAGCTAGGACTTGAAAAAGACATCAATGGCCCTTGTTTACTTACGTGGAGAAAATAAGGTAAAATGGTCATGCTAGTATTGTACGTAGATGACATATTACTAGCAGGAAATGATTCAAAAACTTAAGTTAAAAACAAACTGTGTAAAGTTTTTGAAATGAAAGACTTGGGCGAACACTAATTATTTTTCGGAATGAAAATTCAGAGAGACAGAGAACACAAACTAATAAAACTAAGCCAACCAGAGTATACAGAGAAAATATTCAATAGTTTTAACATGAACGAGAGTAGACCGCAGGGTACACCAATGGTCACTCGTCAAGTGAAAAACAGAGAGTCAGAGTTAGCTTACTGTATTTAGCCGGAGTAACCAGACCAGACATAGCGTACGCAGTAAATTACCTGGCTAGAAAACAAGTTACACCGTCAGAAAGTGACTGAAAAGATGTCAAAAGAATCTTTCGCTACCTAAGAGGCACTTCAGAGTTGGGATTAATATACAGAGAACACGGAGAAAATTTGGAAGCATTCACAGATGCCAGCTTCAGAGATTGTGAAGAATCTAAATCTACAGGAGGATACGTGATTAAACTGTATGGAAATACAGTGCGCTGGAGAAGCTACAAACAGAGCTGTTCATCACTATCCACTTGTGAGGCAGAGTACCTCGCCATGAGTGAAGCATGTCAAGAGCTGATTTCATTGGACAAGGCGATTAGAAATATCACAGGCAAAACGAGTTATCCTGTAACCATTTGGTGCGACAACAAGTCAGCTGGAAAATGCACAGAGATGGACGGATCCCACAAACTAAAAAGTTTTGATGATGATCTTGAGAGTATCCAGAGAAAATTGAAAGAAAGAGAAATAACAGGTTCAAAGAGCCGCGTTGCAGAGAGTCATGGAGACTATGTAAAGAGCTGTGTCATAGAGGGCAAGGTGGTAGTTAAATGGATTAGCACCACAGAAAATTTAGCCGATATAATGACTAAGCCTCTACCTGGTCCCACGTATATAACACTAAGAGATAAAATTATGAGTAATCTCAGAGAATAAAGTTAAAATACAGAGTCAAATGTTCTTTTATTTGTGCTTTCAGACTCCCATAATCAGAAGTAGCGGAGGACCGTAGGGGGGGGGGGTGTTGGAAGCTCCGAGCCTTCTCGCACAGATGGCGCCACACGCAGTACGCAGGCAAGGTTCCCGTCGCGCCGCTGCTCGATGCTCGCCGTCTCACTTACTCGCCAGCCTTCGTGCACGCTAGTTCGATCATCTAAACAAATCAATCATTAACCTTTGTACCAGTTTAGAGAGATACCTAAATAAAGAGTTGCGTCTTCGACGCTTGTGTTTAGCATAAGTGATAGTATAGATTATTTCTAGGGCCCTGCGCACCTCTTCCGTCCAATAATTACTACTGCTTAATGAAGTAAATATGAAATCCAATATCACGATATTTTCTTCGTGATGATTCATTGTGTTACTTATTTAATTATTTTAATAACCAAAATATTATAACGACGCACTATACACACCACAACCATTATAATGTTACCTATAGATTATGTGGACACCAAAGTCTACTACTAAGCGGTGAAACGACTTTCCAGTTGAGTTCCAGTAGCTATAGCCAATATAAAAAAAAGAATTGAAATCCGTGCATACTGCTGTACTTACGGCAGCATCCATCAGAACACATCTTCGGGAAGCCAAATTTACATGCGAGCGCATATAACAACCTTTTGAGGTTATTATGATGCAGTATAAGAACACTTATTCAATATAAGATGAAAATGATTATTAATGAAGGCCTATATTTTTATTGATTATTTATTAATTAAGTGATATCAAACATTCTTTTACATCTTGGTTATAGTGGTGACTTAAGTTATATAGGAGACATAAAGTCTAGTAGTGGAAGTTTAATTTCATTATCACAATTTCATTTGTGTGTTATATAAAAGCTAGATATCTGAATTTTTGTATTGATATTTGTTAAACTATTTAGAAATGAGTCACCGTATCAGTTTTTACTTAAATGTCCTAGTTGGAATTGTCAGCACGAGGACTATGAGAAATTTTGGATTTGGTGGGTGACATTTCTTGTTAGGCTTGTTCCAGAGGATCTAATAACTCTAGCCACTTGTATTTCTGGTTTCTAGTGTATTTTTATATGTAGAAAGTTACAACAACTTTGCCTTTTTTGCCAATGCATAAATAAGAATTTTGACTTTTAAAAGTTACAAGTTACAACACGATGACTGATTTTCAAATTTTGTTGCTGCTCTCATTCTTTTGCATGCACATTTTTTTACAGTAATGAAACAATATTTAAAGTTAAATTTTTTCTCAAGTGATATACTTAATTTCCATCCGGACACCATTGTAAATATTAGGGTTCATCACTGAGATGTTCACATAGGTGTCCAGATAAGTCATCGTGTTCAAAACCACTTGTAACTTTTAAAAGACAAAATTCTTATTAATGCATTAGGGAAAAAGGCAAAGATGTTGTAACATTCTACATATAAAAATACACCAGAAATCAGAAATACAAGTAGCTAGAGTTATCAGATTCTCTGGAACAAGCCTATAGGACATTTAAATAAAAACTGACACGGTGACTAATTTCTAAATAGTTTAAATATCTGTACAAAATTTCAGATATCTAGTGTTACGTCCTGACTGTCCTAAATTGAATAGATTGGAACGTAATGATTGTGTAGTGGCGAGACTGTAAGAAATTGTTAATTCGCGCCTAACACTCTCACTGTTAGTAAAATAAATGTGAAACTTACCTTTACGTTGAACCTATTACTAGTTGAGTAGATTGCAGCTGTAGACTTGTACTGGGTAGTTTAGATTTTCTCGTAAATGAATATAACTCACAAGATCTCTTTTAAGGTAAACCGATCGTTTATTCAAATAATTTTTAGAAGTGAAAGTAAATAATAAATTTCGTTTCTATGTAAAATAATATTCTCACTTAATTTAAAAGAGCTTAGACATGTAGTTTATAAAATCCGCCTAGCCGCAATTATATATTTCTTACAAAGTCTAAATATACAGATTTTATATCCCAAGCGGGTAATGTTATTAACTTACTATCCATGTTTGATTTATCTTCGAGATTTTTTCCCATAGCCAGTTTAGTCCGCGGCGCATATTTTATTTCTGTTTTATCCTTCGTCCGATTGAAGATACCTCGACGGGCCGATATAAGTATTTTTCTATCTGCCACTTAGGGGACGCGCCACATACGGGGTATCGGCATCCCCACGCGGTGTGTGTAAGTATTTTTATGGCATATGCAGATAAAAATTAATTCTTTTAATTAGGAAAACTAAGAGTCAAGCGGAGAGAAAATTATGAAAATGGATAATACAGGCCCACAAAAAAAAATGAACTTGTATGTCCATCGATAAAACCCATGTACTCCTATGTATTTTTACGCGCTGAGTCCGAATCTGGCATTTGTTTAACCTCAGTACGTCGGGTTCAAGACAATTTGAAGGTCAAATTGCAGAAATCAGCAATAACCAATACATCTATCTGTTAAGTTTTGGGGCGCTGAATCCAAATCCGGTATTTGTTTTTCTCCATGAGGTAAGTTTAAAGATTTTTACCCCTAGACACCAAAAGCCACGGTGCGAACCACCTATACCTAGTCATCGGCCACCCTATACACCTAGACAGCGTCCTTGAATGATTTTTACACCTAGACATCAATAACCACGGTGCGAACCATCTAGACCTCGTCATCGGCCTCCCTGTACACCTATACGCCGTCCTCGTATGATGTATTAATTAAATCACACCCGTAGTCCTACTGGTCTGTATATGTATGATCACATCAGTAATCTCACTGGTCTGTATAAGTATGTGAGACAGCAATATATGCGGCTAATTTCACGGTCTTAACACTAGCCGTGTGCGGCTAACTTCATGGTCTGAACATTGTTGGGCTGAAGAAAATCCCAAAACGGATTTGAGCATTTTTGTTGAGACATACTCGCTTGTTGTAAAAAAAGTTGCTATTTTACCAATATAACGATTAGAAATCATAGTTTAAGCAAACAAATATAATTATACGCCAAAAAAATTCACATACAATAATGTAAATATTTGTTATTATTAAATTGAAAATTTGAAAACCCAATATAGAAGTAAATAGTGTCGCGGTTGCCACAGGCTTCTCAAACTCGCCTTCGTGGCGCTACCGCGCCGCTTGATATATGCTACATAAGCATCATGATCATTGATCAAAGTTTTAGATATGCGATTTTTTTTTACGTAGTTTCAAAATACGCTGAATATTAAAAGTTATATTAGTAGGAATTTCATCTAAACGAGAATGTTGAACAATTCCATCATTAAAAATTTCATAAATTTCAATTTTTGCATTCAATATATTCAATTCATTTTCGTCATGTTCTTGTAGCATATTAATTAAATAATTTTCATAAATTACTTCATCGCGTTCATGTTCTGTAATTTGATTATTTACTTCACGTAAATAATCCGTATTGTCCATTTGGATCCCAAAATTTCGAACTGGATCCCATTCCATTGTTAATAATCTGCTAAAAAATATAATAAAAAATGAATATTGTCACCTGTGAATACTCTCACGTGTATAGCGTTGCTAATTATAATGCAATCGATGCATAAGTCGCCAAATCCGCGCATAGCAACAGCTCGGACTCACCCCGAAGCCCGTTTCTTTCGACTCAGCATAACCTCCCTTCCACGATTTCGGATAACCGCGCGGGTAGGAAACACGCCACCCGGGGATTCTATAAAAGGGGATGCATGCGGACGCTCGCCCGATTCCGCCACCCACGATCCAGCCTTAGACAGGTAGTTTTGACTCGGAGACGACAGATAGGATCGTGCATTTAGAGCGCACATTCTCCGAGATCACCTTAAACACGTGTTCTCTCTTTAATACAATCAATTCATTGTGAATCACGATTAATAAATAGCCACATTCTAATCTCTCGTGTTCGTTCATTACCCCGGTATTTTCACAGCAACCGTGAGCTTAACACCTCACGGAGAACAAAACTATCGACCCTCACACGTAACATTTTCTGGTGCTAAGTGTGGGGTTTTGTTCGCAAATTACACGGGCGTATTTCAACACGCGATAGAACTAGATTACTCGGTTACCATTCCAATCCAATAGACAGGAAGGAAGGATGAACTTTGCCTGTGTACTCGTCATCGCAGCCACTTTAAGGTAAGTCAAGTAAATATTAATAGAAACTAACAATTATACCCTGGGATTAACACCAGTGAGAGCTCTTCCAGTTCGGATAACTAACAACTAACTTCATCAAACTTCAACGAAAATAATGATCTCGAAACACAGAACATATTCATACGCGAGGCTAACGATCCCGACACGTTTCAAAGACGCTTGCAAGAATTCGAGACGTCAACAGAACCGACGCTCCTTCTGCACACCCGACTAACAATCGCGTTGCAACTCGCGGACGTGGCTATGGAGCATCCGTCGAAGGGAATGATCGACACCGCGATAAGTCACATACAGGGAATATTACAGCAAGGACAGTTGATCCCAACCGATAAATTACAATTGCTAAAGATCGCGAAAGAACACCTCCTGCAAGTCCGAGGCAAATTAGAACTTTCGGGAATAAATGACAAAACGTCGCAACAATCTAACCTCCACACGATATATAATAACGGAACGATTCCCAAGTGTAAAACATTTAACGAAAATAACCCACTCATGCTCGATATCAAGGAAAGAATATCAGACGACTGCGTTACAAACCGAGACCCAACTATTCGACGTAACATGAGTATCGAGCTAAGCCCCGTCGCGCTAGACACAGTAAATGACACCGATGACAAAAAACCAATCCTTGCCTCAGCTCGAAACGACAGAATAAGCTGGAACGACACGAGAAACAACGCAGACGACGTACGTTATATCGAACACCGAGGATTAACCTTCACTGAACAGCTACCCTCCGATAGACGTCTTAACCGATCACTGTTAGGCGAAGTACCCGATTCTAAAAATCACGTCTTCGATAGGTAATTTCTTCGACAAGCTTTACACAGAGCTACAACCTACGGCGCAACCGGGAGACTCCGATTTTATAGAACAATACGAACAATTCAAAAAACGCATGGAGGATAAGGTACACGAGGATTTAAATTTAAAACCGACTTCTGACTCAATAATCCGACACACGCAAACCGCACAACAGCATAGAGACCGCTCTCGAGACGGGGGCTGGATGTTCTCGCTACACCAAGCACTAAACACAATCCCTCACTACGACGGAAATCCAGACATGCTTGCACTATTTTGTCGCGCAGTTCGCGACGTGATTCATGAATTCGGCCCGGACTCCGAAGGCTGGGTACTCAACTCGTTGGCATCGAAGTTTCGGGGACGTGCTGCTGACGGCTACACTTGGCGCCTGACGCAATACGACACCGTGGAGCGGTTGCTAGCCGATTTAACTACGCAGAACAGCGGCGTTGGCGGAGCGGACAAAGTTTTAGCTGACCTTCTCAGCCTATTCTTAGCCTCTATTAGTTTTTCTTTTTATTCTCTATCTCTGCACTCTGTTCCTATTTTTCTAATGTTCCCTCCACTGATTTGTCACATTTTTCTCATCTTTAGATTTCGACTGTTCTCATCTTAGAACAGTCGAAACAAAAAAAGAAGCCAATGTGCAGGAGAAGGTTAATAATCGAAAGTACTTAATAAGATTTACTACAGCGGGACGTAAACCACCGATCGTAGAGCTTACGAGCGAAAAGTTAGAAGGAAGAAAAGCACGTTTCTATGAGGATAGTGGAGCAGATGCTACGTTGATTAAAGCGAGTAACGTCACTGATAGGACAATAATTAATAAACAATATGTAATTGCCATTAACGGAGTCACGGTAGGCCAAGGTAGGACAAATATGAGTTTAGAGGGACTAGAGTGCGACGTGCACGTGGTTCCTGACAAATTTCCCATGGATACCGATGGAATCTTAGGATGGGACGTGCTTTCAAAATACGGTGGAAAGGTCAATGCTGCAGACAGATGTATAGAATTTGGACAGACGATTATACCATTTACTCAAGACGAAAGATTTATTATACCAGCACGTACGAGACAAGTAATTTAAGCAAGAGCAAGCGATAAATCAGAGCAAGTAGGATTTGCCCCTTTACAAAATTTAGGAGAAGGATTATACTTTGGAAATTTTATTAGTATCAACCAAGAAGGTAAAATACATGCCTTATGCGTTAACACTACAGAATATGAGGTAGAGTTAAATCCACCAGAGGTAACACTGGAAGCCTGTGAAAATTTATTTTCCTTGCCGAACATTGTTCGGCAAGGGAAATAAATTTCGAACCCGCCTCACCGTAGACTTAGAGGAGATAAGTAGACAAGATAAGTCGGGAGTCCTAATCAAAATATGGGAAAACGGAGCGCAAAGTGGCAACGAGATACCCGACGGAATGAGAGACAACAAGAGAAATCCAAGCACAGAGACATCATACGGACCAAGGAAAGATTTCTATCATATTACACCGCAAATAGACGATCAAGCCAACAATGAACCCTTGCCTGAAAGCAACGCTTCAGACGCATCCAGGGGAGACATCGATGTAAGCATCCATAACAAGAAAAAACACGACAATACTAGTCCCATAATGGGAGGAAGCCGCGACGGGTCCGAAGAGCCAATGGAGGACTCGTTTACCGATCAACCAGCGACCGATCAAACAGCGGCAACTAAGGGCACGTCGCCCAGGGCTCAGCCAGCTCCGACACCACACACGGGAACTGACTCAGATGCAATGGCCCGACGGTATTACTTGTACTCACAGCGTGAAGAGTGCGCAGAGCCATCCAAACGATTGAAGCATAAGAGAAACATTCCCATGGAGTCACCGACAAACTGCCTGTTCAATTCGATAATAAAAATCTTAAATCTGCAAATGACACCAAGCTAACTGAGATACAAACTCTTGTGTAGCCCACATGTGGAAACCTGTGGTGATCCAGAAGAGGCACGGCGCATCTTGCTATCAGAAGTTGAGTACGGAGAAGCAGATTGCATATACGTATTCTCGAGGGAGTTCGGATATAACATGTGTGTGCACTTCCACGCAAATAGTCGAAACAATTACTGTCACTTCGATCTAAACGAAGGCAAGGAATTTATACACTTACATCTAGCGGGCAATCACTTCACTCCGTACGTCATAACAGAAGACGAATCCGACGAAGAATCAGAATCTGAATCAGAGCAGGAAGAACAACCCACTAACTTAAAAAGAAACCCGCACGTAAGAGAAGCCATGGCACGCTACTTAACAGCCGAAACGCGACCAGAACAAGATTCACCAGAGTGGAAAAGAGACCCTAATGATAAGGAGCTATCACTGGGATACAGAGCCTGAACGACCACCCGTTCGCGCATAAATGCAACCTAGCTTATATTTTAGCAGAAGACATGATCCTCAACACAGAAGTACTAAACGCCTTGATAGAAAGACGCTACATACACGCAGAAGAACTCTTAGAAACACAACGTTTTGTATGCGAAATCATCGTAACAAAACACAGGGACACGTACATGTTCGGAATAGTTTTAAAGAAACACCTACACGACAAACCCTTAAGGCCAGACATTGCTAGATGCGTAAAAACGCTGCAGTCATTAACTGAAAAATACGAAATAACAACGTTGGGCCTCATCAGAGATTAGGGAATAATCACACTCGCAGACTGGGAACACGTAATTGAGCAATGTAACAATACCTTTATAGGAAAAGCAATATCAATCGTACTGTTTAAAAATAACCTACCAGTACCCAAGGTCGAGGATAGATACAGACTCATTAAAGAATATCACGAGTCATCAATTGGCGGCCATAAGGGAACAAACAAAGCATATAACCGAATAGCCGGCGAATACTATTGACGAAACATGCAAGCAGATGTTAGACAGTTTGTTCGAGGATGCGCAGGGTGCCAAGAAAAGAAACTGGTGCGGGTAAAAACAAAGCTACCAATGCTTATCACGGATACCCCATCGCACTCATTTGACAAAATATCAATTGATTTCTGCGGACCAATGCCCCAAACCGAACGAGGAAACCGATACATATTAACCATCCAAGATAATTTTACAAAGTTTTGCATATTAGTACCAGTCGGACACGCAACAGCACGGGAAGTAACGCGAGCACTTACAGAGAAACTAATCTGCTACTTCGGCCCACCCGTAACCCTCATTTCCGATCAAGGAGCACACTACATGAACCGAGTGATGGAAGAATTCGCGCGTATATTCAGAGTCAATAAATACTCAACAACAGCATACTATCCCCAGTCCAATGGCGGAATAGAACGAATGCATCATACACTTAAAGAGTACATTAGGATGTATATCAAGGGCAACGATAATTGGGATGAAGTAGTACCATTAGCACAGCACGCGTATAACTCCACGGAACACGACGGACTAGGATACTCCACTTAACAAACAATTACATTAAATCAATAACGAATAAACGGTAAGAAAAGCTCGAACATCTAGCGACCCCCGCGCGCAGCAAGGCTCGAACAGCTCAGGAAAACAAGTATAGGAAAATTATACTAATATAAATCATAAATAAACAAGACTTAACAAGAAAACTAGTAGGAGATGACGCTTGGATCAAGACTAGGGTTTAAATAAACAATCACTGGAAGTCCCAGTAAAATTATATATATTAATCACATACAGATAACAAGAATTCAAAGCATTGTAAACACATCACCACGGAAAAATGGGATAACGATCGTCGGAATCCTCGGAAGCGCGCCAGTCGATAGATCGACGGGTCCCAGGCGAAAGAGGCCGCGGACGATAAGAACAGGAGTCGCTATGACTAGACCAGGCATCGGCAGCTGGCACCTCAGGGCAACCTAAGTGATGATGGCAGCAAGGGAAGCGCATTCTGGACCCGATTCCTTGAAGGAGACGGTTCCTCCAGCGGGATAGGCAGCTATCACACACGGCGTGGCCGTTATCGCACTGCCGAAAGTTCAGATAGATAAAATCGTCACAGATAGGACAAGTGAACAAATCACGAAGCAGGGCATCTGCTTCGTCAGAGTTCTCAGCCGGAGGAGCCGGGGAAGTCGACTGAGCGGCAGCTAGCCCGCCTGACTAAGAAACTGCAACGCCTCCGGAAACATCATCCGAAACACCGTCCTCATCCGAATCCAGGAACAGGTTCCCCAATAGATCGTCCGGCACAGAAGAGGTGGGGCTGGAAGGCTCCTGAGCCAAAGGCTGATCGCCCCAGGGCGACGCAGGCGGTGTGATACCGACCCAAGTATCAACTGGGTCTGGGTCAGGCCGCACGGAGACTAACACCCTACCAGGCTCATAAGGAATTCGGGAGCTTGGTCGAACCTGCAATAAGGAAAGGGAATATATATATATATATATATATATATATATATATATATATATATACACACAAGAGTTTGTATCTCAGTTAGCTTGGTGTCATTTGCAGATTTAAGATTTGTATGTATATATATATATATATATATATATATATATATATATATATATATATATACATACAAAAGAAAACAAGTAAGAGAAACGCAAAATAGAAACTAACTCACATAACAGTGACAAAAAGATAATACATAAAAGACGCGTTAGAAGAGACTGTCAGAATCGCTATCTGTAACAATCCGACGAGAATTGACAGGACGCCCCGCCGATTCAGAAGAAGTATCTAATACAGGCAAAGGCGACCCACGGACGAGAGTATTCACGGGACAGCACCTAGCGTGACTAGTCCATTCATCGGACTTTAGAAATTGTCGGCAGCCCAGATACTGATACCGACAAGCTTGCGTTTGCTCACCGGCCAGAGATTCCAACACTAAGTTTCGCACATTGCCACGCGGACCGCGGCAGATAGCACAAACCGTAGTATTATCCCGCCAAAAACTATATACCGAATGACCATTTAAGCATTGATAAATAGGCGTGAACATGTAATCACAACAAATCGGACAGGGCACTAATACGGGACCGGAATCATTCGAAACCGATAACCGGGAAGACGGACGCGCGTCTACCTCGGTACTACGTGATGACGAATCACTCGATAGCATAGAGAAGGGAGAGGTGAACGAATCGTTAGCGGAACTAACCTCAACCACGGATCGCTCAGGCGGTGCACTGAGCACCGACGGCGATAAACAAGGTAAAGCGTCCCGAGATAAAGTTACACGTGAAGGTACCGTGCGGAAAACCTCAAACTTTAAGTCCCCACACCAACGGCAGGCCTTTTTCGGTGTACCCCCGGGCGCATGGGCGATCCGGTGGTGGCGCATCAAATGACATTTTTGTTTATATATCTTGGGACACAAGGACCAGGCGTGATGCTTGGAACTGCCGTCAAGGTCGCACTCTACTTGCGCATGTGCCCGCATATGTGGCAACAAAGAAGTGGTGAAAGGACACCCGTAGGACAGACATGCCTCCGAAAAAACCGATCCCTTACGACAGCCGTCACGGTGGGATTGGAAGGAACATAACTCACAGCATTAGAAGGACAACAGCAGGTGACGAATCGATCAGCACCAGCATTCCACCTAGGACCCCCGACATTTACGGCCTCGGCAACGCTGATGCCTAAGTTGATCACCTGGTGATATATACCCGGTCCTAAGTAGACAAGGTCCCCGGGCCGCTGCGTGATGAACTGATGCGGAATGTTGCGAGCCTGAAGATACTCGGACGTAATGCAGATATTCTTATGATTAGCCGGAGTCGGGCAACCCTCCAGATAGTCAGAAACATCATCGCGCCCTAGAAGCCTCAAACGGCCAATAGAATCCCCTAGAACCAACGTCAAATCATAGAAACTCCGGGGATGCACAAAGAGCCACACCTTCCCCGAGCCCACTTCGCCAAACCGAATCACATTGGCGCTGTCAAGGTAGATGTCCTCCACATGTAAGTCAGTCAGAGCATACCGCCCCGACACGTACACCGAGGGTTTATTAACCCCGAACGCAGCTAGGGCTTCAGGATTTCGGGCAGGATGATGGTGCCACGGCAAATCGCAGAGGCGAGAGGTAATCCCCACCAACGCTGGAGTAGCATTCTGCCAGTAAACAGGAGAAAGACGATCCGAAGCGACGTCGCGGACGCACTGGTCGAAGAAGGCGCGCTTGCCAGACAACGAGCAGAGATCCGGCGCACCTGTGCGAAAAGGAACCTAACAGAAAGGAAAAGGGAAACCAAAGAAATAGTATAAAAAAAGGTAAAATGACATACTAACGACAAGAGTAGCAAAAGGCTTACCCCCATTCTCTTAAACAGATCCAGGGCAGCCTCATCCCTCATTTTCGGATTCAGAAAGAAACCCGGCTCTTGAGTGCACAACAAACGTTGCTAAGAGAAGGCGGGCTGCCCCGCTAAACAAATTTTCGCGAACTCAGCACACATGTTGCGGTAGCAATTTCTCCTTCGAACGTCACAAAACTAAAGAAAGAAAAAAAAAAAAAAATTTCAGTAAACACAAGATAGATCAACAAAAGGGAACAAACGAGACAGTAACCCAAAAACACCCAAATTAAACATAAATAACTTACGCAACACCAAGCCAGTCCGAATAAAATCGGCGGCAGACCGCTGCCGGACAGATAAAGCAGTTGAAAAACACACAAGGATAAATGTACACATGAAATTGCACTAGGTTTTCAAGGAATACTATGCAGATCAAAATAATAACTCGTAAAAAGCAGAATAATTTAATATAACTATTTTTAATAATTCCAATGATTCTAACATATTCAATAGTACGATTATAAACCAACTAAAATTAATAACGAATTCCGATACTCGTGATGTAGAAATTTTATAAAACTCACAAATTATAACGCCACCGCATCACATTCTTCTACCCATCTTCATATAATAGTTCGAAACACGAGACAATAAATAACTCAATCTATCATATTTCCGCACTAGAGAGGGGATCATTACACGGACCCGCACAAAAAGAATGCAGGACCGTCATTAATCACACATATACACACATAAAGCGGGAAGCCCAACACTCGGACAAAACAAAATTTAAACTTATGCTTGAACTCCGGGAAGATAATACACCAAAAATGTCATAAACAAATACTTACAACATACACGCGGGATCACTTTCAACGGCCGTAGGAGCCTGCATAAGCCGCATCGCATCATCCAAATTAGCCATCTCGCGAAACCTCACAAAATCGGCATTAAAGTCAACCATTTTTACAAAAACAGGGACCACAAAATGATAGAAAAGCTCGAAAATTAATAGGATTATTGAATACAAACGAGAGCACGTGGCGACAATGTAAGAAAGTACAAATAAACGCATGCAGAGCACACGAAGGGGATACCAGTAGCAGCGTACTACATTGCCGAATACGCGAAAAGCCGTCGCACGATACATATAGATATACTACCAACGATCCCATACCGCAGTATATATAGTGTTACGAGTGAAGAGTGCAACGAAAAAGTGACGGACCCCGGGCTTGAACCGAGATCCTCTGGCTTGCAAGGCAGACGCTCTGTCGTCGTGCCACGGCCGCCACCGCATTGCACTCTTCTACTCGCTCTCTTATAGTAATTAGACACCCGTGACGTGTATCCACACGTGACACGTCCAGGGCCCAGACTGATCGACGCCCCCGTCGATGCAAGGCGCACAGAACTGCAGAATTCTTCTATTATCAGCACGTGTCGCTCGGATCCTCGTGATAACTTCATTCTTCACAGGAGGCAACACACATATTAGATGCATTATATATTTTAATTTCTCCTAGTAGATAAGACAGGTAACTGTAAACAGACAGTCCACTTGTAGACGACATGATAAGATCCCACTTCATAGACACCAGAAAATGTTACGAGTGAAGAGTGCAACGAAAAAGTGACGGACCCCGGGCTTGAACCGAGATCCTCTGGCTTGCAAGGCAGACGCTCTGTAGTCGCGCCACGACCGCCACCGCATTGCACTCTTCTACTCGCTCTCTTATGGTAATTAGACACCCGTGACGTATATCCACACGTGACAATAGATATACAATACACGATCCCGTACTACATTGCCGAATACGCGAAAAGACGTCACACAATACATATAGATATACTACGCACGATCCCGTACCGCAATATATATATATATATATATATATACATACAATTTTAAGCACCCACACAAGATTCTAGGTGCTATAGTTCCCAAATAAAACGACAATACAAGAATCAAATACAGCAAATGATGGTCAAAAGCTGACATCCAACCTTCAAAAAATAAAATCTAAACCATAGCTAATCACGAAAATATAATTATAGTAGCATGGGCTACATACAAAAACACACTAAATTACAAAAACACAAAGTCCTAACTCAAATAACAAGCCTACAGTACCATGTACAAGAAATCATACGCGCCAATTCAAATTTTCGCCAAGGTTCCGGAGTGAAATTCTTCCGGAAGACCCTGCAAGTAAAACAAAGTTAATACAATCCTCCCACACGTATTAACAAATGTTTTAAGCACCCACACAAGAATCTAGGTGCTATAGTTCCCAAATAAAACAAAAATACAAGAATCAAATACAACAAATGCTGGTCAAAAGCTGATATCCAACTTTCAAAAACTAAAATCTAAACCACAGGTAATCAAGAAAGCATAACTATAGTAGCATGGGCTACACTCAAAAGAACACTAAATTATAAAAACACAAAATCCTAATATTCAAATTATACTAATAAATGTAGGAATGGAGGACTGTATGGGAAGGATTATATTAAGGAGTAAATAAAAAAAAACACTCTATTGATTAAATATTAACATATATTGTATAAATTACTTAAACAATAAATAAACATTAATTCCCCCTGCGCCTCACCCCAGGCACGGCACTGGAACCCAATCCTATAACAAAAAACATTTAAATATTAAATAAATGAACAGTGTGGAGGTCCCAGGAGCGTCCCAGTCCTCTTGGTGGCAAAGAACCCACCCACCCGGAGAGGGCACGGATATGACACGGTACGAAATCTGTAAACAAAAAGAAATATAAAATTAAAACGATTTGCCTGAAGGAAGAAGTAACGAATAAGTAAAATAAGAAAAAAATATATATATAAAATAAAATATGCACCAACCTGCACACCAGCAGCCACGCGCCTCACCTCCATGGCAGCGGGCGATGCGGAAGGCTGCCGGCAGATCACGCACCGGCCATCCACGAGGATGCTAGACCCAACCATCCCGTGGCAGGGATATGTCGGGTCAGGCCCAGCATCCACCGCCTCGTCCGCTTCGCCCGCAGACTCCACCTCCGACTCATAGCCGCCATCACCCGACTCGGGATCAGACTCATGCATCTAAAGTGAAACAAAAAAATAAATTTTTTGCTTATCAGGAAAGAATCACGACAAAAAATAGGGAGGTCAAGGTGTCCAAAAATAGCTTCACTTACCTCTACCTCTGGCACCTCCTCGACGCCTGGATCCCAAAATTGGACAGCCATGGAAATAGGAGGAAATAGACAACGAATAGATAGTGAAGCACAAAACCAAGACACGACACTAAACGAAATCAAGAAAAACGCAGGGAAGATAAAAGTCCAAACCCGACATAATCCCCTACCCCGACAGAAGATCGCATCTCGCAAAATCTGAGCGCGGAAGAGAGCGCGCTGAAGAGTCACGAAGAAACAGATAAGCAACGAAAGCCTTATCACGGCTAAAGCTAGACGCAAAAAATATTTGCTAAAACATAATAAAATTCTTAGCCTATTGAAGGGACCCCATAAGGGAACGTTCCATAAAGCCCTCATCTGGCTATATGTATATAGCCTAATAGTTTAAACGATCAAATAAAATCAATGAAATTCTAGACTCTAATATTACTAACCCACAAGTGGACGTTACAACATCAATAACAGCCTAACACAAAATATAATAGCCATCACGACGCTATCACATCAAAAAATATTTAAAAAAAATGTAACTATAAGACACCGCTCTTACAGGTGCGCGGCACTCAAGGAAACCAATGGGAGAATCACCATACAGGCCATCAACCATAATCCAGGGTTATTGATTGAAAAACTGAACCCTTTGGCAACCTCCAGCACATCATGGAAAACAATACAACGCATAAATCTTGAAGCATTCTTCATTAGATGGAACAAACTATTAATGAGCCTGGACATATTAAAAACATTCTGCGAGTAAATAAACACAGCATGCCGGTACGACCAACAGCTGGCCAAAATACGTCAGCAAATCGAAGAGACGGCGAAGAACTCGGACAAAGTAAAAGAGCTACTGCAAGGTCACGAAACAACACAGAAACCGAGAATCAAGTGAGCCTGGTTCTCAGCGATAGGAAAAATTAGTCGCACCATATTCGGAACCCTAGATGAGGAAGCCGGAGAAGAAATTCAGCAACTAATCAGCATAACAGCCAACGATACGAGGCAACTCGCTAAATTACTAGCAAATCAGACCGAACTCGTACACACAGAATTCGGCATCCTGCATGAAAAAGCCAACGAACTAGACAAGGCCATGGACGAGCTGATAGCCGATCAAGCAATCCTACGGAAACAGGAAGAAATCGAGGAAGCCTTGAACTTACTGGAAGACAACGTAATACAATACGAACTAGATACGGAAATTCTTACGGACGTTGTACTCTTTGCAACCCAAGGAATTGTATACCCACGCTTCGTCACACCAGAACAAATAGAAAAATCAGAAGCCCTCGCTAAAGAATCGGTAGCTGACTCATGATTTCCATCCACTGAAGCAGACACGCAGTACGGGAGCAGAAGCGATTGGCGCTTTTATCTGCTCGAACGCTGCTTTTTGCGAATCGCCCCAATGATACTTGACGCTTTTCTTCTTCAGTGAAGTCAGCGGGTCGGCGATGGTCGCAAAATTATCCAGAAATTTCCGGTACCACGAAGCCATCCCAAGGAATCGGCGTAGCTGCTTTAGATTCTTGGGCGCCGGGTACGTCATGATAGGTTCAATTTTACTGGGGTCGGGGCGAAAGCCATCGCGGTTAACAACTACGCCCAGATATTTGACCTCACTGCAACAGAATTTGCTCTTCTTTCTGTTGATTGTTAGACCAGCCTCTTGAATTCTCTTGAGTACTACATCAAGCCAATGCAGATGTTCTTCGAAGATGTCAGTTATAATTATTATATCATCCAAGTAGGAGAAAGCACGTGGCTCCAACTTCGACCTTATGACTTTATCGGCTAGTTGTTAGAAGGTTGCTGGTCCACCGACTACCCCATATGGCATCCGAGTAAATTCAAACAGACCTAACCCAGGTACTGTGAAAGCAGTTAGGTGCATGTCTTCTTTCTTCATCGGAATCTGATGGTATGCTGAGCTGAGGTCGATGGTTGAAATATAGCGAGCATGCTGTAGCTTATTTAAAATAGCATCCATGTATGGAAGCGGGTACGCACTTGCTTTAGAGACAGCATTGAGTTTCCGATAGTCGATGCAGAATCTATAGGTACCGTCAGACTTCCGCACCATGACTACTGGGCTCGACCAGTCACTATTTGATCGTCGTATTATCCCTGCTTCTAACATCTTTAGCACTTGAGCGTGCATCTCCTCCTCTAATTTCCTCGATACTGGGTAGTATCGTTTTTTAATAGGCCTTGCGGATCCTATATCTACAGCATGTTGAATTAAAGTTGTGCAACCGAATATGGTTTCCCCTTCTGGAAGCCATTTATTCAAAACTCCTTCTAAGCGAGTGCGCTGTGAAGAGGTGACATCTACCAAACCGATGGCCGCAAGAGCATTGGCCACTCCATCCGTTAGAGTGGACAATTCTAAAGGGACTGAATCCTCGATTCCCTCAATCCTTAATCGATTTTCTCTAGGCAGGAGTATCGCATTGAACGCCCGCATAAAGTCAGTGCCTAGGATACATTCTGAGTCCAGCTGACTCATAATCATGACTTTTAAATAGTGGCGTTGCCCAAGGAGATCGAATGGTAACTCTACATGACTGTAAATTGGTACTAGTTGTCCATTCGGGAGTATCGCACCTGGCCCCTTATACGGGATTATTGACTGGCCACAAGCTGAAGCTATTTGGATACCAATAGGGCCAATAGCGGTGCGGGCGGCCCCTGAATCGTAAAGGGCGTGTAGTCGAAATCCGCCAATTCCCACCCCGCTCATTATAATATACCGTTAGGTCAAAATTGTACATCTGCTGTGCAGATATTTATTTAGTCTTTGTCGAAATTTTTACCCATCATAAACGATCCAAACTGCACGACGCTATCGGCAGAGAATCCTCAAAAGTGCCGAGACAGCACGACTATCATTACCCGCTCGCCATTTAATCGTTTTATGACTAGGTCCCTTTTCCCAGCGCCCGCTCTCCTTTATGACTTTCCTTACTTGCATTGTTTCCCGAATCTTCCAAAACTGCTTCCTCTTGCCTCCAGCTCTAGTACCTTTGCTAGAAAATTCTTATCCAATCACAAAATTCGTTACAAACTTCCAAGGCTCCACCCTTATCTCCCTCCAACCACTTATCCCTCTCGTCATCTCAACTTGACAGATCGACTGACAGACATTCACCGACTCAGATAGATTCAACGATGTTTGTATTTGATTAAAGGTTTAATACACATATTTCTTAAACCAAGTGTGTGCTGTGTCCACCTTTTTTTGAGTTCACCCTCAACACATAAACAGCTGCGCAATATTACTTTGGCGCGTAGCATCGAGGTACAGTCCGCAACGACTTACACCTCAAAACAATGGGTGTGAGGTCCCTTGAGTGTCCTCGGGAAACGTAGACACCCCGTCTACTGTTTCCCTTGCCCTTTTCTCGCCTTGAGCGAACATTCTGGGCAGGACCTTTTATAATAGCCAGGCCAAGCACAGCCATAACACTTGATCGGAGGCTTAGCTGGACCATGGCTTGCTTGGCCCGCATTGTGGTTACTCGTGGGCTCTCTTCGCGGCTTCCTTTCGCCTGGCACCTTTTCAATGGTAATCGAGAAGGTGCTTTTCGACTGATTTTTCCGGTCATTTAGCTGGCTCCCTCCGGCTTTTATCGCCAGTTGGAGCTGAGAGCCATGCGAACTCGCCTTGCCAGGAACGCTAAGTTGCGCTAGCGCTTCCTTAAAAGCCGGAGCGAAGTACGCGGCCGCTGCGGGTATCTCTGTCATTTCGGCGACTGCTAGAGCGCCCCTTGGCGTGACCTTCTGCCTCAGTGCGTCTGCTTCTTCTTTGTCAGCCACCTGTGGCATCAGACACACTTCTGGTGGCGGTGGCGCTTTATAGTGATCTCTATCATGGATCAACTTCTCTGCTGCTCTAGCGTGCGTTATTAGTGCATCTACGTTAATTACCTCCGACTTTGGCACCAGCATTTTAATTTCAGCCAGCATATTATCGTAAATCATGCTGAGCTGGAATTCTTCTCTCGGTTGCACGTCTAGGCAGCTTAGAATGATCAGTACAGCAAAGATGTAGTCTCTGACCTCTTCCTTTTTTCCTTGAGTGCGAGCTTGCGCTTCCGCCAATAGTTGCATTTGTATATCTAGGTCTACTCCGTAACTTCTGCTGGCTGCTTGGCAGAAGTCACTCTAGGTGACCCATGTGCGACGTAGTTGTCTACACCAGACTAAGGCTGGCCCTGTCAGTATATGCAATAGGGCATTCAATGAATCTTCTTCGTCAAGATGCGATGACATTCTGCATTCATTGACACGTTGGATGAATTCTTCAATGCAGCTGTTCTTGTGCCCGTCGAACTTGATGTTCCACTCCCTAGCTACTTTTCCGATATCTCTGTTGTTACTCCCCGGGAACGGATAAGAGTGCCCGGTCATAAATGGGTTGTTAGAGTAGACTGGGGTCTGTCCTGCTTCGAAAAATGGGTTCTCATTACCCCAGGGTAATTCTCCCCACTTCCTAGGACCCCCCTGCAGGTGTTGTTGTTGTTGAGCTGTTGTTTGCATATAATTGACTCTCGCCTCTGCTGCAGGTAGAAAGGTACTTGCTGTTGGATTCATTCCCGAATTACGAGTGCTGTGCGCATTCGGCTCAATATGTCTGATATTGAATGTGTCTTGAAAATGCACCTGTTTGCTCGGTTGCGTATGCGCTTGCAGTAGTGAGGCATTGGTCACTTGGCTGGCTTCAACTAACTCTTGTACGAGGTATTCTAGGTTCCTGATTCTGTTCTTGAGCCTCTCATTTTCTGCTGCAATTTCTTCCTGCTGTTGTTGAATACCGACATTTGTCGCCTGGTCTGTTCTTTGCGCTGCTGCTGTTGTTGTCATCGTTGTACTAATTGTTGTTGTGGCGGTGGTATTCGTACTCCTGGTCATTGCTGCCAATACGTTGCGATTGTCGCTCAGCATATTCATTGCTGTTGTTGCAGCTGCTATCGTACTAATTGCTGCTGTAGGCGTTACGGTGTCACCATCTTGAGCCCTATTGTCAAGAGGGTTATTACTCTCTAGCCATTGTCTAGGTGAGCTATGGTATAACGGTGCTCCTGTTGCCATATTCGTAAGTTCCATATTGGAACTGCGCTCGTAATATGGGCGTTGGCGCTCAAGAATTTGACTTTTCGTTGCGGAGGACAGTCGCGAAAACGCTCTATTTGTCAGTAGCGCTTTCTGCAATTTCGCTGCTCTTCTTGAAGTTACTATATTTTCTGGTACGGTAGCCTCTACGAAATCTGTTGCAGTGTAGTCGCCGCACAATAGCCTAATTAACCTATCTATGTTCCGAGATTGATCGCTCTCTACTCTTAGTTCTAAGTTCGTAAGAACATCTACTATGTTTTCTTCTGGCATTTCGTATGCCCATGTTGTTACTTGTCGTGCTACGTCGAAGTGGCCAGCAATGGGATTATCCATTTTCTTCTTTATTGTTTGTTTATGCGCCGTAGTAGTTTATATAACGCTAACCGAATCCAACCAAATATATATATGTATATTTCTTAACCACGAACGAGAGAGGGAAAGAAATATAATTATTTTTTCGTCGAAGAAAAATTCTCACTCCCTTTATTTGTAGAAAAAAAAAGAAACAATATTCAGTTGTTTTTATTTATTTTATAAGTCGTCTCTCAGTCTACAATCACCACCAAATCTGTACTTTGACTTGTACAGGGTAAGCTAGTGATTTAAGTGGGTCAAATAAAAACAAAACCAATTCGAACCTAAAGAGGACACGGAAATAGTAAAAGAAAAAAAAATTCTTTGATTTCTTCCAGTATTAACCGCGCAACAATTTAATTGTTTATTCGAGCGATCCGCAGAACTGAGAGCTCCTAATTCTATTTTCTTCTTTTGGAGTTTTACGAGAATATTCCTTTGTTTCCTAATGTTTTTATAATAGTAAAAGAAACTCTATTATTCTCGTATTCAACCCGAGAGAAAAGAAAATGAAACGAAAAAAAAACAATCGTAGATTTTAAACAGAATTATTCTTGCGTTAATCTTTTCGCTTAATTTATCGCTGTTTATTAAAAAGAAAATTCAATCTCAGAACACCAAGTAAATACGTGTGCGATTTCGCAATTATTTAAATTGACAATTACAATATTCAAATTTTAATACGCGAAGTATTTATATCGAGCCTATACTATTGCGACTACAGTGCGCGCTCGCAAGTGTCTCAGCTGTTCTATTTTGGAAATTGTTTCAACAGTTTTTAACGATTTAAAGCTTTAGTAAGCAGATGAACAAAAAAAAAAAAAAAATGAATAGAGCGGACCGAAAATGTTCGTTTTCGGTCCGCTCGATTTCCGATTCTCCGATTATTGTAGGCCCCTTCTAGCTATATAGGGGGCGAAAATGGATTAATTGATACATGTATTGTGATCAGGGACTCTCGTCTACTTTTTGTGTGACGCTCGGAAAATCCCATTTTCGGCCCAGTTTATAGGCGCCGAATTTTTATGCATGTTTTTATGCATGTGTCATAAAAATACATTAAAACAACCACAAAATCGCACAGGTATATTAACATCTTATTTTATTAGTACTAGCTGCTTCGATCACACTTCGCGCGTTTTAGTCATTTTTCCTCAATTTATACTTTTTAAAGTTAATAGGAATTCATACGTGTCAGATTACAATATTCTATAAATCATACATTCTCTTCCAATTTTTTCTGTCAATGACAGAGCCAATAGAATTGTTACAATTTGGTGCAATGGATATTTTTAAAGTGGGATTTTAGTTGATAACATACAAAAATTTCAGGGGAAAAAATAGCTAACAGTGTGCTCTGTGGGATTAATGAGCCTATTGTAAAAATTGTATCTTATTCTTGGATGTCCAATTCAAGATAATTATTTCAAAGTTTGTTTCACTCAAAAAATGATACCGCGCGCAGATAATAAAAATGGAATATGTGCGTACTCAAAATAGTCAGAATGTATATATATATATATATATATATATATATACAGGGAGC
>QLSS01000293.1:65104-104811 GCA_024372645.1 Trichomalopsis sarcophagae | reverse complement strand
CTTGCAGCTTTGGGAGCTAAACACCCTCCAATCGGGCCGGAGCCATATATAGGTGCCGCAAGGGGGAGGGTGTTTAGCTCCCAAAGCTGCAAGTCTATCTGCTATTTCATTACCTCTGATCCCGGTGTGCCCTCGGACCCAGAGTAACCTGATCTTGTTGTTGTAATAGGTCAGCTGATTTACAACCACTTTGCATTCTCAGAGCAGTCTGGAGGTCGTCCTGTGAGCTATAAGTGCTCTAAGTGCCGCCTGACTGTCGGAACAAATGGTGATAATTCTATCACTTGCGCCGAGTTCAATGTTCCTCTGAGCGCAGGTCAGTATATCGTATATCGTATATATTGGTCTGGAAGACCGTAGCATACCGCCCCATAGAAAAGAAGGTTCCCCTTCCATCATTTCGGCAGTAGTACCCCGAACCAGTGCCAGTCTCTGCCCTAGAGCCATCTGTGTACCAGAAGTCCCTAGTTCCTGGTAGACTGTGCCTGCGGGCCTTCCATTATTTTCTTGTCGGTATGATGACCCTGTATCTTCTTCCAAAGAAGTAGCGCGGGATCATCATATCAGTTTTGATGTAAAATTCCGACAAGAGACCCACCCCACCCGGGAGGCGGGTGTGCCTCGTGCCTTGTGTCCATTGACCATACACATTGGGCCTGTGCGCTGCCTTAGCAGCCATCTCAATGATAGTAAGATGGAGTGATTCCACCTTCGCAAGGATTCAAAGTGCCTTGGTAGGAGTGGTCCTATAGGCCCCTGTCGCCCCCCTTAGCATCTGTTCCCCGAGTTTCTCCTTGGCCACCAGACCAGCACGGCGTAGGCCAGAGGAGGTACCAGGACGGCCCTGTACAGCCACAGTCCAATCCGGGGACTTAGTCCAGAGAGCCACCAGGAATTTATCGCACTGGGCCGTGAGATGTTTCTCCCTGGTTAGCTTTTTATTCAGAACAATGCCGAGGTACTTAGCTGAGTCCTTTACCTGTAGGGCGACTTCAGAGAGTTTGGGTGCCCTGTAGGCATCTAACTTGTACACGTAGGCTTGAGCGTAGCAGCCCCACCCGTTCAGCGCTTCCAGGCCCATTTGCCACCAGGCACCAGCTGGTAGGCGACACCACCCCGCCCTGCGCTCAACCCTTACTGACCTTGCTGGAGAACGTTACGGTTCCGAAACTCGAGATCACAGTCCTGCGTGTAAGCATGCCCTGAAGCCATTTTATTAATGGTCTAGGCATCCCGTGCAGTCCTGCCTCTTTGACAACTGCTTCGATAGAGGTGCAGTTAAAGTTCCCTCTATGTCTAGAAAAACTCCCACCATTACCTCCCCCTTTCCAGCTGCTCCTCAATGCGCCAAACCACCAAGTGTAGGGCAGTCTCCGTAGAGAATCCCGCCCTGTACACATGCTGGTTAGGGTGAAGAGGAAGAACGGTTAGGATTTCGTCTTGAATAAATCTATCCACCAATATTTCTAGAGTCTTAAACATAAAAGAGTTATAGGTCTGTAGTCGTTGACGGTGGCCTGGCTTGGTAGTGTGACTTGGCTTCCCTGTCTTAGAAATAAACACAACCTTGGCCGTTTTCCATATTTCAGGTACATGGGCCAAAGCTACACTTGCTCTGAAGAGTTTTACCAAGGGGCCAACCAGTTCCTCCAGTTCCACTTGACCTTTCCCGATGTGACGACCTTGGCCACCAGATCCCATGCCCCCTTCTGCTGCCTATTCCTACCTGAGCTCTCATCCCCCATCTCATGGGAGAGCCGAGAGTCCGGGAAGTTGGCTTCCAGAAGTAGTTTTAAACACTCCTCTTCCGTTGTTGTGTATTCTCCTGTAGGCAGTCTAATTGCTTCAAGCCATACCTCAGGATTTTTCGCGAGTATCCGGAGGAGCCTGGCCGCGTCTAGATTTCTCTCGATATCCTCACATTAGTCCCTCCATCCCTTGATTCTCACCGCTTTAATGCGGTTTTTATATAGCCTCTTGGCTTCTCTATGAATCAGCCAATCGACACTATTGCGGGTATTTTTGGCCCTGTTAAAGGTCCTCTCCACGTCGCAGATCCTCTAGCTCCCGGTTCCACCATGGGGTACCCCATGTTCCCTTTGGGACAGTCCAGGGATAGCTTCTCTGGAAAGAGATGTTCACTATCTCACCTAGCTCAAATGCCAAGTCATCAAGCTCATCCGTTGTTCCAAAGCTTGGTTTGAAGGATTGAAGCTCGTTCCTAAGGTTTTCCCTAAAGAACGCCCAGTCTGTTCCTGGGATTCCTAAAGGACCTTGTTTCCGAGCATCTTCCCTTCCATTCGAACTGGATGTATCTGTGGTCGGACAGTGAAGGTTCGTTAGATACCCGCCAGCTGCCCACCCACCCCTCTATTCCAACTGTACACAGGGTTAGGTCAATCACCTCTCTTCTAACCGAATTGTAGAAGGTAGGTTCTCTGCCCCAGTTGATAATACACAGACTAGTCATTACCAGATACTGTAGCAGTGCGTCGCCCCTGCCGTTTGTATCCGAACTGCCCCAGACTATGTGATGAGCATTAGCGTCGCATCCTAGTATGAGAGGAATGCTTCGCTGTCTGCAGTGTTCAACAAGATCTTCTACCTCCCTTGGTGTGGTCTCTTTTTAGGAGTCGTATGGGAAGTAGCCAGAGGCCACCACAACCTCCCCCTCAGAGCCCCCTCCTACAGGGAGTTTGATCTTTATTGCCGTAAGGTCCCCGCTGCACGGAGCCGGCAGCAGCGGAGCATCAAAACCTTTAAAAAGTACCTGTGTGCATCTTAGCCATGCGCCTGACCAGTGCGGCTGAGGCGCCTTTGCTATGATGCAAGTTTATTTGAGTAAACACTATCTCGTCGCCAGTCATGGTGATTAGGACGGGATAGTGTTGCTCTGTTCGCGATGCCGGAGTTGTTGAGTTGCGCTGCTGGAGCAACCTTACAGAGGTTTCGGGTATGCTAAGCACCAGAAATGTTCCACAGTCTAGCCCCTCCCTGCTTTCGGTACTCAGCACCCTCCATCTACTAATCAACAGGTCCGGATGCCTGTGACTCAGTCGGTTCAGAACCACTCCCGGCTCAAGCCTGTTTCCAGGCACGCGGACAGTGACTCTTCGAGGCTTCTTGAGTTCAGACATCCCAACCATGAGGAGCTTTGCTTATCGATCTCTGTCTGGACCGCCTCGCTGACAAGTGCCAACTGCTGATGCGTCAGCTCCTCGTCAGGATATCTCTCGCACATGATCGCCCTCGTGAGCGGTCCACCATCCTGGCAGCCATGATTTCAGGCTCCACGTTGGGTCGTTTTCTGTCGGTCTTATTCGCCGGCGGAGTCGTCAGGTTCTTAGGGAGAGAGGAGTGGATAGGTCCAGAGCTGGGACACGTAGCGTCTCTTGCTCCAGGAGCCCCCACCTCCCTCTCTCATTTTCGCCTCTGGGCCTCTTTTCTTCATTGTGCTCCCGAAATTCTCGGTCGCAACTTTAGAGATCGAAGCCCGTCGGTTACTAGATCCGCCTGAGGGTTTTGTGAGCCCTCCCCGGCCCAGATCCGTGTCGGAGACACCAGCAGTGCGCATATTCGCCCCTGCTGGCGGTTGTTGCATTTCCACCCCCATGCCGACCTGCCCACCCTGAGACGGCTCCGGGTTCCCCGAAGGTTCTCCAGAGCTTCCACCCGCTACGACCTCTGTTAGGTTCTGCGAAGAGACCACAGCAGTTGAGGCCCCAGAGGGGTCACTATTTAGGTTTTTACTAGTGCTAGCTGCCCCAGTAATCCATCGGGTCAGAGTATAATAGGCAATGTTGTCCTTATCACTCTTCCCCTTCGGTTTCGCGGTGGGGTACTCCACCTCCAGCTGACTACGAGTAAGTCCCACGAGTAGCTAGGGAAGTAAAGGTCCGCCACCACAGAGCCCCGCATGTGGCAGTGAGGCTAGATTCTCGGAGATTTCGCCAGGTTTCCTCGAGGCATCGTTTGCGACAGACTAGTACCCCAGCGGCCAACTAGTTCCCTCAGCACTATAGTTCACACCTTAGGATTTGGGGTTGGATGAAATACCCATTGCGCCTCCACCCGAACGCAATGGGGGGCTGCTTTTAGCCTCCGGCCAGTCCATAGGTCGCCCGCGGGAATCCCGAGGTCCGACCTCGGTCAGGGGAGAGGCCTGACAGCAGTGCCCGTTTTACGTGGTACCTGCCAGGGAGGCTACTCTTGAGCCCGAGTGGCGGTATCCCGCATCAGCCCAATTTCGCCGCCATGCCAGGACGATCCGAGTTCAGGACGTCACGCTCCCATCACCGGAGCCGAAGCGACCACAAAGACTCGCAGGATGAGCTTTCATACCAGGCCCTAAAAAGTGGGCACTCGACAAGGTGGCAACCCCCGGTGGGAGCCTTAGTGGTTAGAACATCAAGATCCTTTACTTCAAAGACCTCTATCCTACATCTTGTAGGGTTCTGACGGTGACACCCTCTTCTAACACTTCTTACACTGCTTGTCGAAGTTCTGTTGCCTTCCCTTACAACATGCGTTGGAGTTTCAAAAGTAGGTCACCAACCGCCGTTTTGCGTATCCTATTTACGCTATCCCCTAGCATCTTTAGTTTTGGGTCTGCTTTCATCTTTTGCAAGATATCAGCGTAGGACTTCCCGTCGATAGCTTTTATGATTAGAGCCTTCGGTTGAGTTGGTCTTGCCCTTGGCGGCTTAGATTTTCTAGTGCTTTTCTGATCTACAACACCATTGTTAATCTTATCGTCTTCTTTTTCCTTTTTCTTTCTTGTTTCCACCCTCTGCCAGGGTGGTAATGTTGTGGGCGGTGGGCACTGAGTAGTGCTGAAAGTCGTCGTTAGTGGCACACTCTGGCCATGCTTTGGCATCTTGTCCTCTTCTTTTCTTTTCTTATTGGTCTCATTCTGTCTAGGAGATCGTTACTTCCTCTTCCTTGGCGTTTCTACCTCCCGTTTTTCTTCTTAGGTTAGCGAGGTCCGTGAGCTATTTGACATCATCAGTCCAAAACTAGACTTGGTCTTGCCCGACGCTTCTCTTACGCTGATGAGCCGTTTCCAGAAAGATATCACCTTCCCCATGTCATCCTTAACACTATTGTGAATGTTTTTGGCTAGACCTACTACAACATTTATATTGTCCAGATAGTTCTGAATCTTGTCCATCAACTCTTCTTCCTCACGATCTGCTGTCTGAATTTTAGACCATACTAGTGCATTCCCCTGTTTATGACTCTGCCACATCCTGATGCGACACTTGAGGCTAATCTTCCTTTGAGGGCTGAGTGACCCACCTCTATAACCTCCTGTCTTGTTTGAGTAAATTGGCCCCCCCCCCCCCCCCCAACATCCATGGAGCCTGCGTCGGCCATCGGGGCTCTTACCCGATCGGAACCAACGTCGGGAGTGGGCTGTAAAACTTGACCCGTTTGAGGCAGTGTTATAATTAACTAACTTTCCATGATTGGTTTATTTTCGGTTTTATTTTGCCTATCCTGTATACTAGGAAGGAGCCCTTTAAGAAGGTGTTGTCATCCGGGCCAGATGAGCCTTGGTGATATTAACGAGGTTGCTACTCCTCCCCCTCCTCCTTCCCTACCACTTATGTGGTGGAGCCCCGGGCTTGAGACCGGCGTAGCGGAGTTGTGTGTGTGTAAAATGCTTCAACATTATTTACAGTTTATGAATAATACTTTCCAAAATTTTGATTAATTATTTATGGTTTAATTTAACATTTCACACACACGCACACACACAATAAACACATTTAACACGAGTTTGTGGCTGGGAACCAAGACGCCTTATGAGCTGAGCTTGCATGTCAACATTCCCAATTAGGGAACTCTTGTGTAATAGACTATAGCTTACTACAATTTAAATCGTAGTGGTCTGAACTAGCTACTGGGTGTGTTTTCTGCACTTCCGGTCGCGAGCCCTGTATTAAATCTGTTATTGCAGTATAGTATTCTATTAAAGTTGTTTTATTGGGTTTGAATAATACAGATCAATTGAATTATTTTATTTAAAATTTAATAAAAATACATTTTATAAATATGAATAATATCGAAGGTTCTTCAAATACTGAAAAATCAAACCTTCTGAAACCAATCAATTTATGTAATTTAGTCGAGTTTTATATACCATTGTCTGGAATAGTATCATATGCAACTCTTTCAGTTAATATCATGAACCCTACTCTGAGGTAGGTAGATCATTTGAAATATTATAAATTTAGAAAATGTATGTAAAATCTCATTTTTATACGATTATCAAATCTGTATTCTTGTCAAGCTATGTTCATTATACATTATGTTAACTTAATTTTGACCAGGACTAAAATATGAATGATTTTTCACAATGCTACTATTTATAAACATTCATGTATATCATATTATCTAAGGAGTAGAGATAATTAGTACATAGGGGGATTTTGTATGAGGCATTAATTGGTAATAACTTTTACGTATGACTAAAACATGTGTAATAGATAAACTTATCATCAGTAACAAGTAAGGATTGGCAGAGATGAACTGGTGTATCAAACATAATCAAATTATCTAGCAATTTGAAGTTAATATATATCTTCCTACTTGTATTGAAAGCTTAAAAAAAATTTCATTGAAAATTATTTACATATAGTAATTTTATAATTCATTATATGATTAAAGGGGATTACAGTTTCACTAATTAGTGAAAATATCTTATCTTAATAAATCTCAATAAATTTTATATCCGACTTATAAATATATACACTTACTTATCACCTCAAATTGCTGTGTCTTATATTGTTCTTGTTATAACAATTTATTTCATCTAAGTCTTATATTTGTGTAATGATGTGTGATTTTTGCTAACTATGAATTATGATGCATGGTTAAGATGGTGATGAAATTGAAAATCAGTAAGATGACTATCACTTTCATGTATAATATTTGTGAACATAAAAATAAAAATCGGTTAAAAATATACCACTATTCAAATACAAAGTGTAAAAATTGCTTTATTTTTTATACATTTAAAAGTTTCAGCAGCAATAAGTACCATCTTTAGTGAGTCTTTGTGATATAAATCGTTGGGAAAACATGGCCTTTTTATCGAGCTATTACCATTATTTTTCAATGCACTCTTCCTTGTTAAAAATAAATATATATTTTTTGTATGTATCTTTAGTACGTACTAAAAACATGTAATTTGCCTGGTAATATGTATTAAAAGTATGTACTGATTTAGGACTGACTATTTAAAATATATTAAATATAAATATAAGTATTTCATGTGGCAATAAATGGTGTTATTATCCTTATATGGTACTTCAAATACGTATATTTATATTTAATATATTTTAAATAATCAGTCCGAAATCAGTACATATTTTTAATACGTATTACCAGACAAATTACATGTTTTTAGTACGTACTAAAGATACATACAAAAAATATGTATTTATTTTTAACAGGGTTTATATGCCCTCTTATGAGCTTTATTACAAAAATATCAATTCTAATAGTTTCCGCTAATAGATATACTTTATTGTTTCTAATTCTATACTTATAGTTATATTAAGCTTCTCTATAGTACCTAAGACAAATCTTTAGGCATTTTCTTTCAAATTTTCCATTTGATGCGAACTGACATTGAAACAAATAGGGTATGCATAAGTGGTGATCAGTCTTATTAGGTAAAGATAAGCGATTACTTTTGCATTCTAGATTTACATTGTAAAAAAGATTGAATAGTTATTTGAATATATTATTAGTCTTGATTAATTGGCTTTTACGATATTGTGTAAATGTTAGGCACTGTCTAGGGGTACTTGCCTGTCGACGATCGATGGCAGACGATGTAAGCACAGGAGCTTTTTTTCACCGTCAATGGTCAATGGTACAAACACGAGAGCTTTTTGTATTGTTGATGGTGAACGACAAACGGTGAACGTTACAATGTGTACAAGTAGTTTTATCACGGTAGATGATAGACGGTAGTCGGTGACAGTACAATGTATGGGAAGGGGGGGCAGTAGAGGCACCCTAACTTTATTTCAATTTTTAGCCTCTTATTGGCAGTTTTTAATAATGACAATAAGTGAACTCAATAAACAATGACGCCATAAGACGAAATCGGTCGATGAAAAAATTTAAATGAAGCTGTAGTCTTTTATAAACATGAAGAACTAAAACAATCAAAAATGCTCTGCCACGCTCCACGATGTGGGGCACATAGAGCACGGTTTCTGTCATGTTCTGTCGTACCGGCCATGAACATTTTTTAGGTTAGGAAACATCAGCTGAGGATGCAGGCCCATGGTAGAACGAAAATCCGGAACGGATTCTTCGGAATGGCGGGCCAATCCGAGCCGTCCCGATTCCATATTCAACAGTTAGGATGAAAATTTTGAATTTGCTATAAAATTATGAAATGATGAGATAGAAACTACAGCTGCATAGGCATAGACAATCAATAATACTTATTATTCAATAAAATTCTGTAGAGTTTAAATGTAAAATTAAAAGATCCTATGCAGGGGTGTCACTTCCACTATGGAAGGTATGGAGCACTCCATATCTCAAGTTTTTCGAGGTATGGAATTCCATAGCTGAAATTAGGAAAACTAAATACCCCATATAAATAAACTGCAAGCCCTTAAACCTCAATACCCTACATCTTATAGTTCAATAAATAAGTTGAGTAAATAAACTGCAAACTCTTAAACTCAAATACCCCACGAGTATGGCAACCAAATTTGAAAATTGCGCCACACGCAGTTATTCAGTAGCGCGCACGCGCAAAACAACTACACGTGTGTGCGTTGAACTAATGCCTACGTTCACGCCTTATCGCTATGTTTATATATACACAGTAATATGGGAGCTCGTGCATTTGTGTTAGAGGTTCAGGAAAATCGTGATATTCGCGATGTAGAAAGATTTAAGCGGTGTTTTTTTGAATGTATCAGAATCACATAGAGAAATGGATAAGTATCTTGTTAAAACTCCGAGAAATATCTCAAATGAAAGCGAGACGAGAACAAGTGCGGTTATGTCTGCATTGTCTGCTACCTCATCAAAAACAACTGCAAATGTCAATGTTGATAATAGCATCACAAGAGAAAGTCAACAATAAGACAAACTTAATTTAAATCCGTTCATTTGTTTACTCAAAAAACAAAAAACGTCAATTTTAGCGGTTTTTAAAATTTCCTATAATTAATTTAGTTTTGCTTCAAAAAAATCGTAGAATAACTTTTTCGGAAGGTCTTCGTACATTTGATAAGTGGTATAAATTTCAGCTTCAAATATTCATTACTTTTTGTTCATTCCGATTTGTTATGTAAAAAAGGTCCTTGCCAAGATTCTAAAAAAGTTTTTTTTGAGACATCGGAGTGACTTCTCTGAGGGTCTATTTTACTTGTAAAGAGTCATACTACAACGTACAATACAGGAAAAGATGATTGCTGAAGGGTAAATTGTTCAAAAATTCAGTTGAAAATCATAAATTTTTAATGTTCAAAGTTAAAGAGTAAGTTATTTTTAGATAAAATGTTCACATCATTTACTTAATGGCTATGATTTATGCAAATTTTAAGCGTTTAATTACTGCTCTACGATGATCTGGAGCTGAGATTATTTTTTGTTTTCAAACTCATTACGACTTTGTTTATTAATATTGAGAGCTCAAATTTACAGATGGTCTACAGTAAGAGGTAAACTATCATATCTGATATTTCTTATAGTTGGTGACAAAAGCGACAAAGCGGGTTTCCAAGCTGTAAAGACGTAACAATAAACATCTTATTTTATTACTTACCTTCAAATATACGTACGCTCTGCAATACATATACTTAACTGGCGCTGCGGACAGGATAAATGAATCGAGATTCTCCTCCAATAACGCGACGGACATCATCAGAGAGGAAGCGGCTGGGGTTTCAACCCCTTCGTCGCAGTACTATTGGGACTTCAAGTTTGAGGTCCACCTTCAAACAGGGATTCACCCGGAATCATCAAAAAAGAGAGTAAGTCTTTGAAATTCCTTACTTTCCTACTTCTACCCTATCCTTACACATGACTGATTTAAAAGCAAAATGGCAAATCAAATCTCAATGGAACAATTTAAATTAAGACGCGATACCAATTCATAAAGGAGGAACAAAGCTCCTCTGTCACTTTCTTCAAACATGTGATAAATTTGTTGAAAATTTAGTCACTGCAGAAAAATCGCTAAATACAGCGTTATTTGCGTTAATTAAATCAAGAATTCGCGCAGAAGCTTTAAATTTAATAGTCGCGAGTATTCCAGCAACATGAAATGATTGTAAAAATCTCTTAATAAATAGATATAGTGATCCCAGCTCGGAGGACCTACTATTCAATAAACTTAGCTCTTGTTTCCAACTATTAAATCAAAATTATGAGAAATGTACTGATGAAATTAAACAACGTTTAAATAAGTTAAAAGAACACATTAACTTAAATGATCGTAACCTAATAACTATGAAGATTGGGTTTTACGAAAATGTTGCGAAATATACATTTATAAACGGAATAAAAGAGCCGTATCACACACATCTTACACATTTCGAGTTAGAGGATATAGAGGCTTGTCTGATAAAATGCAGGAAGCTTGACAATCACGAGCAACAGGCCGCATGTTTAAATTTCGTGAGGCAACACGAAAATAAACCAAAAAACCAATAATGCAAATAATAATTCAAAAGGTACAAGCACGTTTACGAATTAGAGAAATAGTAGTCCATTCAATAACTTTGGAATAAATAAAAGTTCGTTTTCATTTGCACCTAGACCCGCAACTGGACAAAATAATTTTGTACCAACATTTGCAAATAATCTCGAACCATCTATTCAGCAGAATCAACCGACACCGATGTCGATTAATACCAGCAACACCAATCGGTAAAATAATAATTAAAATAACCGGTCAAATAATTTTGCCCCTCAAAATAAATTCTTTAAGATTACCGGACCACCGAATTTTATTTCCGAGGAGTTGCATTATCAAGAAGAGCAACAATCGAAGGAAGACGCCTATAACGAGGAGCAAGACGATATTAATGTGAATGACGACAGTTATGAAAATCAAGAGAATTCAGAAAATGAAAATTTTTAACGGGATTCCGATCCAACCGGGGAAACATAGTAAATTTGACTAGCATATGCAACCACAAATAAATACTAATAGATTTGGGGGTATCGTCATTGATTATTAACCCTAAAGTAGCCTACGATTTATTTTCAAATTATGTTTTTCCATACAAATTCGAAATTAAATCTGTACATAAAACAACGCAGGGAACACATGCACTCACCTTTCCGATTTTGCAAGAGTTAGGTGATAATACACCAATTACATTTTTGATTGCTCCTTGGCATTCTACATATGATTGTCTAATAGGTCACAAAGACCTACAAAATTTAAAAGCAAATCTTAACTATAGAACTCAAATATTTAGCACACCGAAATTTGAAATTAATTATTTAAATAATATGTCGGATAAATGTAAAATAGTTATATTGAGCAACCATCAAGAGACAAAAGTGAAAATCCGAACGGAGCACATGAATGAGGAGGAAAAGCAGAAGATTATAGCTTTGTGTCAGAAATTTAGGGACTGTTTTAAATTAACAGCCACAAATGCAATCACACATAAAATAAGGATTTAAGACGAAAATCCAATTTATGTCAAAATTTATAAATATCCATATTAGCTGAAGGAAGTTATTCAAGATCAAGTAAGAAAATTATTAAGTGACGAAATTATTCAATCAAGCAATTCTACCGTATTCATCACCTGTCTGGATAGTACCCAACAAGCAAGATGCAAGTGGAAACAATGGAGAATGGTTATTGATTATCGGAAGTTGAATGATAAAACCATTAAGGATAAATACCCATTACCGAGAATGGATGATATTTTAGAGAATTTAGGAAGATGTGCATATTTTACAACATTGGATCTGGCACAAGGATTCCAATAGATATCGGTTGATCGAGATTCAGTGGAGAAGACAGCCTTCACAATAGAAAATGGATACTACGAATACCGTCGTATGCCCTTTGGTTTAAAGAATGCACCAGCTACATTTCAGCGATTGATGGACAAAATTCTCAGAAAATACTTCTACATCTAAAATTAGTATTTGAAGAACAGTTTAAAAGTATAGTTAGATAAAAGTGAGTTTTTAAGAAAGGAAGTACCTTTTTGGGACATATAATTACACCAGGAGGAATTAAACCAAAGCCATTCTAAAATATCCCATCCCAAAAACACAAAAAGAAATTAAAGCATTTCTAGGATTAACAGGATTCTATAGGAAATTCATAAAGAACTACGCTAAAATATCAAAACCACTGACGAAAGCGCTTAAAAAAGAAGAAAAAATAAATATAAAGGATAAACAATATATAGACGCATTCAATAGACTAAAGGAATTAGTTATCAATGCACCAATACTAGCTTATCCAGATTTTACAAAAATATTTACTGTCACAACTGATGCGTCAAATGTCGCTATTGGAGCCGTACTATCACAAGGTAAGCACCTCATATCATGTTTTCACGAACTCTGAATTCAGCTGAGCATTCGACCATCGAATAAGAATTGCTAGCCATAGTCGAAGCGTGTCGACATTTTAGGCCATATATATACGGGAGGAAATTTACAATCGAAACAGATCATAAATCACTAACTTGGCTCTGGTCTTTGAAAACGACAAATTCACGTATGATTAGATGGAAAATAAAATTAGAAGAATATGATTATTATGAGATTAAATACAAGAAAGGAAATGAAAGTCATGTGGCCTATGCCTTAAGCAGAATAGAAATTAACAATCAGGAAGAAAATGATGACTCACTTTCAATGATTCCTCAAGCCTCAGATATAACAGCACCCCGAATTGAGGAAGTGGATGAGGACCACGGCGATGACCTAGAAACAGCACACACTGCTGTAGAAGACCCAGTGTTTTTACTGCCTATAACAGACAAAAATATTCATGCATTTAATTATAGTATTATAGTCAAATCAGGAGGGACTGCGATGTGAAAATAAATAAAGATAAGCTCAAAATTCAGTATATGGTAAAGATTAATAAGGATGAATCTGAAACACAATTATTAAAATTTATAAATGAAAACATAAAACCAGACAAACAGTACGGAATTTACTTTATAAATGATGATTTGGAAATGATCGCTTACAGAGTATTGCTAAAACATTTCAATGAAAAACTAAAGTTAATTAAAACAAACACTTATACACCCGTAATAGACAAAAATAATTTTTTGAAAAAACTTGAAGAATATCATATTAAAACCTATAACGGAATTCAAGAAACAATAGCATATTTTAAGAGAGAAATGTATACACTAAATATGGATAGGCTCGTATAAAATTATATTAACCAATGCGAGCTATGCTTGGAACACAAATATGAAAGAAAACGAAACAGGAAGGTATGGACCCATTATCGCTAATAGGACCTTACAACACATACATATGGACGTTTTTCATGTCGGAAAAGAAAGGTTTTTACTAATTATCAACATATTTTTTAAATGCGCTCAAGGCTATCATCTATCAGATGGGAATGCTATAACAGTATTAATCAAACTGAGACATTTCGCATCACATCACAATTTCCCAGATAAAATTACTACAGATAATGGAAGTGAATTTAACTCAGCGGTATTTAAAGAATTTTGTCGAATACACAAATCGAATATCATCAAACTACAATCAATAGACACACGTCAAATGGACCAATAGAAAGATTACATTCAACTTTACGAGAGAAATTAAATATTTTAGTCGATAAAAATCCTCGAGAAGCAATAAAGAATCATATGACCACACGAATCCTAATATATAATCAGAGCATTCATTCATGAACGAATTTTGCACTATTTACTCTACTGTATGGATCGTATGAGGAACTGCATAAACATGTCATTGAACTCGGAGTCGATATAACCGAAGAATATAATGAAATACGCAAAAATGAAATTTTACCATTTTATGATGAATTATATAAAAGACAGAAAGAAATACAAAAATTACCTAATGAATCAAGCAATGAGTTCGAAAATAGGGAAGTATACTTTAAAACCCATCAGCAGCAACAAAATAAAATCGCACCCCGTTATAAAAAATTATTAATTAAAAAACAACAAGTTCCCTCATTGGAATGTTATATACACGGACAACCACGTCGTTACAATCTAAGGCGTGCAAAGAGATTAAAAACTTCTTCTTTGCAGGGAAATGATTGGGATCCTGAGGATGGCAGTGATCATGGCCATTTCGACGATACCCGTAAAAAGTGAGGAAATTAACCCCGATGCGATATTTCAGTTTTGAATGAATCAATAAGTTGCATGAATCAAATTAGTAGAACAGTAAATAGCAATACTGAAATAATTAACAAAAATTTACGGAATCTTATGAAAACTCTTAACGATCAAAATACGCGATTTGAATTAATTGAAACAGTTGTAACTCTTATTGTACAGGAGCAACATTTTTTAAATCTACTGGGAAAGATAAAAAAATCATTTGTTTTTATTGATGAAAAATTTAATTTAGAAATATTAACTCACGAACATATACTAAGCATAAAGACACATCTATTGGAACTTTATTCCCAAATAGAATTGATATCACATTACCATAATTTGTTCGACTTTCGATTTGCTCAGGGATCAGTCGCAACCATCCATGATTCCATAATTTATACCATAACATTTCCCATCCTTAATTCCACCGAATTCTCTCTTTTTCAAAGACTTGCTATAGTTAACCAAAATAATCAAACGGAAATCATAACGATACCCTGGAAGCTAGATGGTTCGATAATAAAATTATTTTCAAGAAGATGTCAATTGATTTATCAGAGCGACTACATATGCTATCAAATCCTCGCAGAAGACGCAAAGGCAATAATAATTTCAATAAATTCTCCTTTGGCATTGGCATAACTCATCTTAAACAATTTGACACTGGTATCCAGTAATTATCAAATAAAAGTTTAAAACAATAGAAACAAGGCCACATTTTTCGGAACGAAAATCTTTGGAGGGAACAATCTGATGATACAGGGACGACAATCTAGGAGAAAGTACCGGAAGTTCAACTATTAATCATCGAGGGTCATCAGCGGAGATTCGACCCGCTAAAAACGCAAGCAGTACCTATGATGGAGAAACCAAAGTTCACGAAATTCGGAATCGAATTCAATATGTCAATAACGTCGTTTATAATAGCCATACTAATTCTAATAATTGGAACGATTTTCATTATTTATAAATATAAATGTAAAAGCAGGAGACAAAGCAGGAGCCGACAACTTACCGAAATAAGAACTGACGAGGATGTCATTCAACTTGGGCATGTAGGAGTTATATGAACCGTATTAGTCGCCGCTTATTCACCGCTAGGAGCACGCATGGAGAACAATGGAAGAAAGCTTAAACAAACAAAATTACAGACCTTTTAAAAAGGCTCTTGCATTGGCAACGAGCCTGTCTCTGTCGTGTTTCCAAGCTGTAAAGACGTAACAATGAACGTGATAAAATCCATTTCCTATTTTATTACATATTATTTTATTACCTGCAAATATACGTACGCTCTGCAATACGTACACTTAACTCGCGCGTGCGCCGCTCCCACATCTGTTCCGCGACTCAAATTTGGCCAAGCTTCTTATACTTGAAAAAGCGAGAAAATTTTGCTTTTTCTCGCGAACTAATGATCCTATTTTGATGACTATTTTGCTTTCTCCTAGAGGAAGCTTTGTAATAGTAAAATTTTCAGTTTTGCTTAAACTTCATAGAAACGCATTTGGAGGTGTTTAGAGTTCGAATCATGCGTTTTTAGAAAATATCCGCGCGGATGGATGTGTGTGTGTGTGCGTATACTGTTATGATTCTGGAACCACGCGACCGATCATAATAAAATTTGACATGCTTATATCTTTTCTGATTCTGAATTCGGGAAATTTTTTTTCATGATTCTGATCATTTTATGGCCATATAGCCATTTTTCGATTTTTGAAAAATAATTTTGCTTTTTTTATGAAATAACTTATACAATATATTCAACAACAGTGTGTCTAAAAGAGCATAAAATTGCCTACTTCTTCTCTCAAGATTTTTCAGATTGACCGTTCCGTTCAATTTTTATGGTAGAAAAGATGATTAAAAAAAAAAATAATATTTCCAAAACTGAATTGTCTTTCTTTTCAGTAGGGTTATCGTTGCTTTATATATCGCGTGATAATCGCGCGAGAAACTTTTACTGACATTTTTTTTATGCATCGCGCGACAAATTGGTCGAAAACCTCTCGCGTTTTTTGCAAAAGTTTTGCGTGACTGTCGCGATTTTTTCCAGTAGGGTAGTCATCAAATGGACATATTAAATGTTTCCTTTATAAATTAAATATACTTATTGTAAATTTGTAAAGTTCAAGCTTCGACAGAGGTATAGTTTAAACGAACAAGTTACGTTACGTCTAAGCTATGTACATATGCTACTTTCGATATGTAACTTACCAAGTCGTGCTTGGCCTAGTTGTCTAAAGCATAGCTTGCGATTCTGATGGTTCGAGGTTCGAATGAGATCGTGGGAAGATTTTTTTCACGGCTTTTTTTACGGTATCACGTGTGAATACTCACACGTGTATAGCGTTGCTAATTATAATGCAATCGATGCATAAGTCGCCAAATCCGCGCATAGCAACAGCTCGGACTCACCCCGAAGCCCGTTTCTTTCGATTCAGCATAACCTCCCTTCCACGATTTCGGATGACCGCGCGGGTAGGAATCACGCTACCCGGGGATTCTATAAAAGGGGCTGCATGCGGACGCTCGCCCGATTCCGCCACCCACGATCCAGCATTAGACAGGTAGTTTTGACTCTGAGACGACAGATAGGATCGTACATTTAGAGCGCACATTCTCCGAGATCACCTTAAACACGCGTTCTCTCTTTCATACAATCAATTCATTGTGAATCACGATTAATAAATAGACACATTCACCGATAATCTCTCGTGTTCTTTCATTACCCCGGTAATTTCGCAGCAACCGTGAGCTTAACACCTCACGGAGAACAAAACTATCAACCCTCACACGTAACATTTTCAATTATTTTATCTCAATAAATTTTAATTATTTCAAAATAAATTGTTACTTTTTTGACATGAATCAATTTATTTTTATACATGGAAGCTGCATGCTATATCTGTCTTAAAGAATTAAATATTAGATTGTTTACCTTTTTTATATAAAAGATTACTTAATTACGTAGTGGACAAAATAAATAATAATATAACAAAAATAACAAAATCATTTGCTTTATTTATTAGTTGTACATTTCTTCGATTTGCGCATTTCAGTCTTAGATAAATTTCACTTTCTCTTGGAATTTTTTATTGTATTTTTGTTTTGCAATTCCAATTCTGTGGTATGATTCGGAGCGTATGAGAGCTTGGTTAATTTTCCTTTTCCTTTAGTCCTCTCCTTTTCGATGCAATCATTTTTATTTTCTTGTTTAGCAATAAAAAACATTCTAGTTTATGGGTTTGGCAACCGACGAAAAAAATAGGAGCTAATTCGTCCAAAGCTTTTGTTATTTCGAAGATTGTATCAATGCTATCTTTACTCGTCTATTCTTAACAGAGATATAGCTACGCTTCAAAAAGTAAAACCAGAGTCACCAATTCTAGATATTAATGGTGTAAGACCAAAACAAAGGTGCAATCAAAAGCACAATAGCACTTTTGGAACAAATTTACTGATGTGGCCACAGAAAATGTATGTGATAAAAAAAATACTCGGTCAGGTTAAAGTTGTAAGGAATTGATGGTAAATATAACAACTTCTTCGGGAATGTAATAATATGTAACTTGAATATTTTATTGATTGTTTGTTTTTGCTTAGAATGTACAGGCATGTAGTCGATCAACCATATCAGCGCATTCACTATCCTTTTACCGATCCAGCATGAAGATTAAAAAGAAGATGAAAATATTATCAAAGCTTCTGGAAAAATTCTTGTGCTACAATCTACACAAGAATGGTCGCAAAGTACTGTTGTTTGATACAATGACAATGGTTTTGGATGTTATAGAAGACTATTCGCCGTTGAGAGGTTTTAAATATGCAAGATTGGATGGAGCCTTCGAAGTGCATGAGAAAGAAGAGTAAATCTGACAAAATTATATATTTAAGAGTAGTATATGGGCTGGTATAGAGCTACTGGGCATGACCTAGAGTGACGTCACCAGTCCCGTGGCTGGCGCCAGTTGTTTATGTAAACAGAAGCCCATGTTTATATCAACAGTAGCTGATAAGGTTAATAAACATGATTTACGATCGCTACTGTCATAAACAAAAAGTCTATCATTGATGGGTGACTTTTATTTGTTTATTTATAAATAATTATAAATTATTATTATTATTATTATTATTGTTATTATTATTACTGGGAAGGGGGGACCACCAAGATCTCTGCACTTAGGCTGTAAACCCATTGTACCACCCTTCGTCATGGCATCCCCTACACAGGTAAGCCTGCCCTTCTGCAGAAGGTCAATATGGATCCCTCGTCGAGTGCCCTAATCTCTTCGTACGTGGGGAAAATTTCCCCTAAGCACTGATGTCTGAGCTGCGCAAATTTTGGGCAAACAGTCAGTACATGGGTAGGCGTTTCTTCCGCCCCCTCGCACCACCTGCATATACCCGTAGCCTCCTTCCCCATCTTCAGACCGTGATACCTCAGGCGGATGTGCCCGGTCACTATCTGTGTCAAGAGTCGGGAGTTATTTCTGCTGCCTCCTACGATGCACTTGGTCCAGTCGACATTGATGTCCTGTCCCATTACCGCTTTGGCTTGTCTGCATCCTAGAGTTCCTTGCCAATCCTTAGTATGCTTCCTCTCAATCCAGCCCCGGATTTCGCCCGTTAGCATGCACCTGGCGGCACCTGTGTATGGCTCCGGCCCGATTGGAGGGTGTTTAGCACCCAAAGCTGCAAGTCTATCTGCTATTTCAATAATTATAAATAATTTTTCAACAAAAGCTATATCACGCATACGATGCCAGCCCTCCTCCTTTTACCCCAAGCAGACCCGGGCGCGACTCTCTCTCTCTCTCTCTCTCTCTGGCGCTTTCTACTCCTTACCGGCCACGAGCTCGAACGCACGTGCGTGACTCTCGCTATACCAGCCCGTAGCCCCCCTCTCCTTTAACACTGTAGTAGCCCCTGAGCTCTGGCGTGGTGGCTTCCGACGCTGCTCTACCGGACCCGCTTCTATCTCTCTCTCTCTCTACGCCATACTCGCGCGCGTCCGCCAAAGCTGACGTCTACCTGTCGCTCGCGTATAGCTGCTGTTTTGCTTTTATTGTCCTTGCGCCAGCTCTGATCCTTTCTGCGCTGTAATAATCTGTAACCTGTATGATTTCCTACTACATGGTGCCGCAAAGCCTACTCTAAATTTCAGCTTTGGGGTTTATTGATGGGATTTGTACACATTAAAATAGAGAAATTTTTGTTTGATACACTCTTATATTTATTTAATAAAACAGTAAAAATTGAATACATGATATATTTATGCGCGCGCGCGTGTGTGTAGAACAATAAAGCATATTTACAGCTTAGGAACTAACGATAGATGAATAAAAAAAGTTATAGCGGAAACATAACGTCGTACACAACTTTTGCGATTCTGGCTAAGCCCAACGCATAGATTTCTGTCAAAACTACATCTAAAACGTCGACGCTGACAGTGGCGATATTTAAGTTTGTCTTAACAATTTTGTCGATTTTATATTTATGAAGGGCGTAATACTGTTTGAACGAGTTTACATTTTTCAGAATTTCACGACATAGTGCAGCATCTTCTCTTTTCAAAGTGCCTTTTATATAATCTAATCCCATTAACTAATCCCGAAAGCTCCTCGAGCTATTTAAAATGCAAATCGATGCACTCTTTTACCCGACTTAAGCCAGCGAACGTTTGTTGATGCATAATTACACTAGGCGGACTCCCGTACTTTTTCTGCTTCTTGGACGCAGGCTGTACATGTGGATGCTGTTGTGTTTCCTCGTCATGGCCGCCGCCGCCGACACTGCTGATGAACTGCTGACCGTTGTGGGTTGTCATTTCTGCTGTAGGTGCTCATGTTGGTGTTGGCCTCTCGTCGATGCCGATCGCCCTTGCTCCGAAGCTGTTTGTGAATGTGACATCGTGATTTGGAAGGAGGATCTTGCTAGGATTTCTAAAATCCTGGTAGAACATGAAGGAGAAGTTCAGATATGCATCCATTGCCTCCATCTGATCTTTGATCACTTCCCAGCTGTGTGTGTCGAGTGTCACATACTTGGTTGGCGATCCATTGGCATAAATTTTTAACACTGCTCTGTAGTAACCGCTGTAATACTCCAGGCCTATGGTTGCAGGCTTGCAGTTTGATTTGTTGAGCGCGTACGTCGTTGAGTATACGTTGCAGGTGATCGGCTTATTTTTCCAAGACTCGGCACTTGGTGCTCCTGTTGCTGCTGAATCCATTGCAACAGTACATACGTGTGACTTAAATGGTTCTCGCTGCGCTCGGGTGCTAACTGCGCCGTGTAAAACTGAACCATTTAAGTCAAGAGTATCGTAGAAAATTTTATAGCACAGACTGCTAAAATCCGTAAGTCTATTCGTGACTAAAGTAGTCCTAATTTGCACCGTGAGGTTAGCGCACGAGCGTAGCGAGTGTGATAAACACGGTGCAAAGAAGAACTGCTTTAGTCACAGATAGGCGAGACTTGACAGCGGATTTTAGCCACACTGTTCTATAAAGATTTTTTACACACGAGATCTACTTGACGAGAGTGTTCTTACGACTGATGGCTGGCGTCACGACACCTTTATGAAGAATGGGACGACAAAGAGCGAGCGTCAACGTGTCGCAGTTCTTTCGACAAACGGCCTTTACAGTATTTACATTCCATAGTGAAACGAGACACGTTTGATACCTAGTATTTTTGTATGAACTGCTCAGATAGTCCTGTAGAACTCGTGCATAGGAATACGTTGACTCGATGATGGCGATGACGCATTGTTTTATTTTTCATTCTTCTCATGAGCCTTCGATAAAACTTAACGGCTAATGCGTCATTCTTGACAAAGTCTGATGAAATAAACGTAGATATTTTCGCAGAGAAATGCTACCTCACATATGATACAGGAACATAATGCAGTGCTCGCCACATACGTAAGAGTCGACACACTGCACTTGTTTTTTATTCCAGTCGAATCGCGTGCAGTTTTTTCCGAGTCGATCAAGATGATGCTTTGATACGGGTGCAACTCCGTAACTGTCAAAGTAAATTCCGTATCCATTTTTATCTATGAAGATGGCAACCCTGTGTGATCCTGGCTGTTCGGACGTGTCGAGATTCGTTACAATAGCTATCGGTGTGGATAGCTATTTTGGAACGTGATTAGCAGCGTAAACTCCTATTGAATCGACTTTTAATTCTCTAATGGCTGTAATTATTTGACGCGTATTCATGTTGATGGTGCATCTACGTACTCTTCTTTTACCGCACCATCTTTTTTCTCGTCAGCTTCTTTTTTAATTCCGTCCACAACGTTGCTAGCACGAAATCTTTCGGGATAGTGATATCTCTCCATCTGCAGCCGATCGTAATCTAATATAGCTTGGTACATTACTTGGCTATTTATGTCGTACGGGTCGCTTCGACGAGGACTGGCAACGATTGAGTGTATCCACTTTCTGATTTGATAGGCTCGACGCAGTGCGCAAAATTGTTGTTATTCTCGAATTTCTTGATACCGAGGCTGGTGCACAGCAAGACGTTAGGGAATCGTATAGAGAGTTTGTCAACGAAGGCGCACTAAAATCTTCTAAATCGATGATTCTTCGAGCTACTACTTTTTCCAAAAACTTGGTTTTGCCTGGCCACGCACTTATATACGGTGCGAGTCTTTCGCCAAGTTGCACAGATTACAACGCAGATTTTTAAAGGAGATATCTCAGAGTACGTTAGATGCTGGCTGTTTCGAGAGGGAGACTAACTGCAGACTGTCAGCACGCTCGCCTTATGAAGCGCGAATCAGAAATAATTTTATTTATCTTTTTTTTTTTATGCGCTGCGATCGAGTGTGCGTGCGCATCAAGCGCTAAAATCCGTTATGATTTGGCAACTAGAGTCGATTTCCAGAACGTTGTCGTACTCTGCATTAACGATACAAATGATAGCAGTGAGAAGAGCCGTCTCAAATGTCACTTCTATGCGTATGCTACCCGAGCGCACGAGATTCCAATGTGTGGCACAGTGTGCCGATAAATCAGGAGTGAGATCGAAGGCCGTCAAAAAATTGCCTTTGTAATAGTTGTAGCGATTGATGCCAAAACCTTCGTTGAGAAAATGCACGTCTGTGCCTGTGTAAAGTGTTTAAAAAGCGTGGCTGCAAAGGTTTGCTTGAAATTTGTACGCCGTCGACGTAGAGAGAAATTCGTGGCTTCCGTTGAATGCTTTGTTTTCCACAAAGCCCAAGATTATTCTCTTCGGCAGCTGGCCGTGTATAACGTTATCGATCGAATCGCCCAATATTCCCGAGTGAAGAGTAAACGACTTCACTTCGACTCTCGTTATGGGACATTTAGTCGTGGTTTTCGATAACGCTTGCGCATGAGCCAGTAAAACTCCAGGACTGATTTTTACTCTGCGAACTATGAGTGTAGCTTCTTTGATGCTGAATTTGAATATTTCATCGGCTGTCGGGTCCATCAGACAAAAAGCATCTTTACTTCTCACTAGACGTACGCTTATTTCTACGCCATTAATCAGCATTTTATCCTGATTAAAGAGGTCGTGATGTAGATATCCAATCATGTCAAAGTATCGTCGATTCTGTGTAAAGTATTTGCGATTTTCCAGCTCTTTGTTCACGACATAGGTGCTGTGGCAGTGCTCACCGCATTAGCTGATGAACCGAAACCGGCGCTCGTGTCGTCGTACCACAGACTCGTTGTAAGATGTGACTCTTTAGCAGCCGGAGCGTAGTTGAGACACGTCTCGATGTACGCTCTGTAAGGATAGGCGTTATTAGGCGTCGAAACAATTTTCTGATTGAAAAAAACGTCAATCTGATTGAAGATTGAATGCTTGAAATTGTTGATTGGTCCGACTTTAAGGTCTTCGGTCGTTGCGGTAGTCTCGTCAGCGGGTACGATTTTAGTTTGAACATAAAGCATAGTGTGAGCCAGATCAAAGTAATGCTCGCTACCTGCCGCCACGACAAATTCCAATGGTGCGTCGACATCGTCGCTAAGAGACGACATTGGCTTATAATGCAGAAAGCTGCTGCTTTCAATGGACTTTGGGTGGCTGGAAGCTTGAAAGGATCCAGCTCATTGGACATGCATTCCGTCGAATAAGAATGTAAAAACGCCATTTTTACCCCAAACTAAATACGCCTAGGACCAAAAATATCCGTAATACTTCTCAAACAGTGGTAGACTGTGCGATGCGAGAGAAATAGTCTCGAAAATGATGAGGGATTTAGAGAACATCTCAAAGTGGGCTGACGACAATGGGCTTGTTATAAATGCAAGAAAAACACAGGCCTTGTGGATTGGCTCTCGAGGTTTTATGAGTAGGCTGGGATCTCTCGATCTGCCACCGATAGTTCTAAATGGCACAAAGAGCCGGGTGACTCCTTAAAACTCTCTCTGACCGCTAATAAGTGCTTTGCGGCGCTCGCGCATTTAAAAAGATGTGTGGCGTATCTCTGTAAAGGCACCAGATGGCATCTCATTAAAGCGATAGTTTTTTCCTATCTTGATTACTGCGTCGGAATCTCTTTAAAACTCAGTCGGTGTAAGAATGAAGCTGTCAGATTTGCCACTGGAAGAAAGATCTTCGAGCATATCTCTTCGTCCTATGTAGCTAACGAGATTCTGACATTTGAAGCAAGGAAACATTTCCTGGCAATCTGCCTTCTTGCATCGACCCTGCGCACTGAATCACCTGAGTATCTGTTTTAACAGGTAGAGTTTATACGGTCTGATGGCCTAGGTAGTAAATATTTAAATTTTAGTTTAGTTTTTATTTGTTATTGCGGTTTTTAAATTTTTATTTTATGTTACTTTTTGTTGTAAAACTATTTTGTAAAGGGACGACTGCGCCCTACAATGCCGACACAATCTTATTGTAAATATTATATTTTTGCTTGGGCTATCAAGGACCTCTGAGCCCTTGGTCAATAAATACACCACTCTACAACAACTACTCTCTCTCTCTCTCTCTCTCTCTCTCTCTCTCTCTCTCGCTCATCACCTGCGTCCTCCATATGACTCGCGAGGCCCCTTGACAGTGCGCCGGGTGCTGGGAATGGCTTGAGGGCGGGCTTTCTCAATGTGAATTCGCTCAGAGGTCGCATTGAGTTGGTCCGTGATTTTCTAACTGAGCACCCCTCGTATGACATCTTCGGCTTTGCAGAGACATGACTGGATCCGATTGTGGATGACAGCCTGGTTAGCATCGGGGAATATTCAATCATCAGACAGGACAGGAATGTAAACGGAGGTGGCGTCGCCTTATTTGTACGCAATGGATTGAAAATTAGAAAGGTTGTCTCTTCTGATACTATGGGTCTAGGAAAACCTGGAATCCCGGAGTATCTATTTTGCAGCGTATTGCAAGTTATTTACAGGCCCCCGAAAATCCCGATGCAAAAGGACTCAGACCTATTGTCTGACTCGGACGACGCTACTACTATAAAACGTCTGTCCGAAGAGTTATCTCTTCAGATCATCCAGCATGGTCCCACGCATCATACCTCATCGTCTCATACATGGATTGACCTTATCATGACCGATGATAACGACACGATTCTGAAATCTAAGAATGAGTGGCTGCCTAGTTTCGGCAAGCATTGTGTTATAGATGTCTCGCTAGACATCTGCGCTCCCACTCCCATGCGTGACACCTTCTCTTGCCGAAATTACAATTGTATAGACACTTCCAGTCTTGTCGACCTCTTGTCTTGTTGTGACTGGACAGCCATGAATTCCATCTAGACCGATCTGGAGGGCGCCTTATGCGTTCTCAATAACAATCTAAAATTAGTAATTGATTAACTGGCACCTTTGAAAACCGTTTGCCCACGTAGGAAATATGCTCCTTGGTCTGTACCAGAGCTGAGGATCCTCATAGATAAACGCAATGCTACACTCAGGCGCTATGAGCGCACGGGGAGAGCGGAGCTTTTCGATGAGGTTCTTCACTCACCAATGAGGTCGACATACGTTCTGCTCAAGAGCGTGAATTCTTCCTTCGCCATCAACTATCGGACGCTCTTGATGATAGCAGAAATATATGGAAGGTAATGCGTCATCTCGGCCTCTTGCCTCCACCCCTCGAAAATATAGATGATGCAACGGACACTATCTTACTTGCAAGCGAGGAGGGCTTTACTTTTAGCCTTGTTAGTATGAGTGACATCGTCCTTGCTATATCACATTTTGCCTCGCAAGCGAGGGGTGTCGATGGTATTCCGTGCGGCGTGGTCGTCACGGCCCTCCCAATTATTGGCGAATTTATTCTCAATCTATTTAACTGCTCCTTCGCTCAGGGAATCTTTCCAAGAATCTGGAAGCAGGCACAGTTAATGGCTCTAAGATAGACCAGCGCTCCTTCAAACGTTAAGGACTCGTCCGATTGCACTACTCTGCTTGCTCTCAAAGGTGCTGGAGAAGATTGCGCACACCCAGATCACGGAGTATCTTAATAAAAATCATATACTCGACCCCTTCCAGGCCGATTTCAGAAAACACCACAGTATACAGACTGCATTATTAAAAGTGACCGACGACGTACGCACGGCTATTGACAAAAAGAAGATGACGCTTATGCTGCTGTTTCACTTCAGCAAGGCCTTCGACACCAAATTACTATCAATTACTATCTAAGCTGAGATAGCTGGGGTTCTCTAGGGCGGCTCTCCTGTGGATTATATCATATTTACAGGGGCGATCTCAGATAGTGATTTAGAATAAAAATGGAACTTCAGAGTGGCTTGAAACCAATATGGGAGTTCCACAGGGTCCTGTCGTGGGACCCGTGCTGTTTAGCCTCTATGTCAACGACCTACAAAATATACTCGACTGCAACATAATTAAACATCTTTTTTACGCGGATGACCTCCAGATCTATCTACACATCAACAAAGATAATTTCCTGGACGGCGTGGCTCGACTGGCAGAAGCGGGACGGCTGGTTTCTGGCTGGGCGGAGAGCTCCGGTCTGCGATTTAACTCCAGCAAAATCAAGTCTATATTTTTCGAGTCCATGAAGAACGTTAATGATATTAAATCATGGAACTTGCCTGGGGTTCCGTTGCCGGACGGAGTGATCGTCCCATTCAGTGAGACGGTCGTAAGTCTCGGTGTTGTATTGGATAGCAAACTTACTTGGAAACCGCAGGTGGATGCTATTACGAAAAAAGTAAACAAAGCCCTGTATAGCATGCGATTTATCAGGGGCTGCATTACTGAGACTCTCTGCTGAAGGCTAGTTGAGACACTTATACAATCGCACATCGACTACTGTGCTGTAACTATCCTGGACGCGTGTAACTAACAACGAATACGGATACAGGGACGGAGCAATTCGTGTGTGAGATTCATCTTCGGGGTTAGGAGGGATGAACACATCAGTCCTTACCAGAGGCGTATAGAATGGCTTCGCACCGATTCCAGAAGGCTCTACTTTGAGGCCATTCTATTATACAGAATAATCTGGATCGGTGAACCTTCGCATTTGGCCTCATTGTTTAATAAACACAAGCAAAGCCCCTCCAGTAGAGGAGTTCCTCCAGAACTGAACATATCTACCGTGAGTACTAAAACCGGGACTAGGGCCTTCCAGGTCCAGGGTGCTCGGTTCTGGAACTCTCTCCTTTCTACTCTGCAAAACCTGCCATCTCTCGCCTCCTTCAAGGGGGCAATACGGCTGCACCTGCTGGCCACTGAATCTTGACGACTCTGAGCCCTCTGGCGCTGGATTCTTAAGGAGCGCTCGGAGGTGTTAGTTCCGAGGGCGCTGCAGTCAGGTGAAAAAATTCATGGTTACTTTTAATGTTCACCTAACCATGCTCGCCCACTAGCTTAAAGTCATAGCTAGAGCGGTAATAGCGTTTTTAGCCAAAAAGTTTAAACATTTTTTGTAATAATGAAATTAACTATGAATTCTACACCTGACTTCAGCGCCAACGGTTACAGTCGGAACGATCAGTCCATTCTGAGCCCCTACAGAGATCACACACGTGGCCACCATCATGGCAGAGTTGAAAAAATTAACAGCCCAACGCGATGCGCTTCTCGCAAGTATCGAAGCTAAAAAACCTGCAATGGAGAAGCTGAACGGCCAGCTCGAGCGCTACTAGCAGAGAATGCTGGATGTCAGTGCTGTTGCAGTATAAACAGCAAGAAGCCGAGCGAAAGGCTTCTCTGGCGATACAGTTCGTGCCGATCAAGGTGAGGTGCAGAGTGTGCATCACCAACAGTTCGTAGCACGATGTGTGGCAGCAGTTCCGGAGGTGCCTTCTCTTTCGCTGTTGGAAATGCAACGGACAGCCCTATCCATTCATCCTGGATATGGATTCGCCGAGATCACCTTCGCCTCCACCATCATCAGCTGTCGACGACAACGACGGTGACGACAACAACGTCCAAGGTACGCCACCGACAGCACGCTGCAACCCCAGCATACCTTACAATTTTTATCGGATGCTTACTCCGCCGAAAGAGTTGATACCTGGTTTACTGCGAGGAGGGCCCACACGTCAACTGCGCCAACAACGCGCCACTCGCAAGTGTAGATGTATTGCTTGTTTGTAATTTATAGTGTAGAAATTTAGAGTGTGTGTGTGTGGCTGTGTAAGTATGTTTGTGTGTGTGTGTGTGTGTGTGTGTGTGAGCGCGCGCTCGTGTGTCATTTTATTAGTTCATTACCTTGTAAGCTGAGTCATTCGATTCGTACGCGTTTTTTAATAAATAAATATTGTGCGAGAATTTCTCTTTTTATAAGTGCAAAAGCCCCACTCCCATCAATGATCCCCAAAGCAGAAATTTAGAGTAAGCTTTGCGGCACCGTGTAGTAGAGTTATATACGCAAGCATTCATTTCGATGCGAATCATTCGGTAAGCGATAGCCTCTCATGAGAACCAAGGAGCCAAGAAAGCAGAACAATCAGTCGTCTTTGCTTGTCCCGCAAAACCTTTGCTTGTCCCGAAAAAGACGGCTACCGCAATCTGAAACACTAATTACAATAATATATATTTCAAAAAATAATCGGCCCTTTTCAGGACCACCATATAAATTATATACGTGGAACAATCTCTCTCTCTTTATAGCGCAGAAAGGATCAGAGTCGGCGCTAGGGCAATAAAAGCCAAGCAGCAGGTATACGCGAGCGACAGGTAGACGGCGGCTTTGGTGGATGCCCGCAAGTATGGCGTAGAGAGCGGAGAGAGAGAGAGAGGAAGAAGCGGGTCCGGTAAAGCAGCGGCGGGAGCCACCGCGCCAGAGCTCAGGGACTACTATAGTGTAAAAGGATATGGGGGCTACGGGCTGGTATAGCGAGAGTCGCGCACGTGCGTTCGAGCTCGGGGCCGGTATGGAGTAGAAAACGAGAGAGAGAGAGAGAGAGAGAGAGAGAGAGAGTCGCGCTTGGGTCTGCTTGGGGTAAAAGGTGGAGGGCTGGCATCGTATGCGTGATATAGCTTTTGTTTAAAAATTATTTATAATTATTTATAAATAAACAAATAAGTCACCGATCGATGACAGACTTTTTGTTCATGACAGTAGCGGTCGTAAATCATGTTTATTAACCTTATCAGCTACTGCTGATATAAATAGGGCTTCTGTTTACATAAACAACTGGCGCCAGCCACGGGACTGGTGACGTAACTCTAGGCCACGGCCAGTCTCTCCATACCAGCTCATATACTGCTTTTGAGTTGCGTATTATAAATTAGGTCAAGATTAATTTTCTATTCACTTTTTTTATAAGTTACTTGGTGATAAATAATGGAATGATTTCTATGAAGAAGTTGTTTACTTATTAACTGATTATTATGCAAGCTACTGCAATTATCAGCACTTCACTTGATTTCTTGACTTTGGATTGTACTTTAACAAACATTGAGACTCAGTGTGAAGAAGAATTTGATTGAATTGGTATAAAAAATTAAAAGTTAGAAAAACCATAATAATGAATTATAAATAACTGCTTTGTTTAACAACAAAACTTTTATACGCCACAATATTATAAATTTAAGAGTTTATATAATACACCTATCGACTACTCCATTCTGTAATGATGTTAATACACATGTTTCCGAATACCAAAATCAAATCTTTCAGAATCTGTTAAAATCTTGACCATGTCATTATCAAATATCGTGCAAACTCGTCTGAAATCAAACCAGTACAACGGGTCTTAGGCTATGCATTTATCAAAATAAAGGCTAATCCAATAGTAAAACTAATTTTTGAGTAACGATAACTTGTTTTTTCCAGAGGTTTTCCAACTTCAAAATAGCATGACATTTTTGAGTATTTAGACTTGCATTCTGAAAAGGATAGAGATAACTTATACAAGTATAAAAGTATACAAGCAAATGGAGAATGCCAGAAGTTTTGCAGAGTTTAGTAGTCTACTGATTGCAAAGGCTAAGCGCAAACCTGCCAATGTGTCAGACAAGAATAAAAATGAAGAGTATTTGAAACCTCTGTATGAAAACAATGATTAAAAATGACAGTGACAAGAAATGGTTTCTATGATTGAGAATCTAATTCTTAGTCGAATAATAATCCACGATTTATAATCGCCACAAATAAATTTAATTAGCTTCTAGAAAAGAGTGCTAATTAAATTAAATTTTATAATTTTGACAAAAATGTTGCAATGTTAATCATTTTAAATGTAAACATCGAATTTATTTACTAAATTGATGAATATCTCCAATTTCTGTATAAATTATTTTTAAATCGATGTGAGATTACGTATAACGAGTCTCTAATATGTCCCTAATATGAGAAGGATTCATTGTTTTCTCGCGCTGAGTGCCTCGACTACCTCGACGATTACGTTAACTTTTTGTAAATAATTAGTTACGTTATATCGAGCTATTGATTAGTTGTTTGACAAACATTCGTTAGTTAGTTTTGAGATATAAGATGCAATTTATAAATTCTATTATTGTAGCTCCATAAAAAAAGCTATTATCCTTATTATCAACTTATTTTATTAGAAGCTTAAGCAATTAGTTATTTAGTTAGTATCACTAATCTATTCAATTAGTTGGTACGTTACTCAGCTAATTGAACAAAATGAATACTAAAATATAAAACGCCAATCATCAATAAAGGGTTAACAAAACGTCCTTGTAAAAAAAAAGTATTTGGGTTCGAATTTTATCCCAATACTCAATACTTTTCCTTCTTAAAGTTTAAAACGCAAATAAATAAAATAAACGGGCGAATATCTGTGGGAAAAAGAAACTCGCATCTTCGTAAAAAGGCATATTTGCTCGCGGACGTATTACTTCGTGAACGCGACAGTCGGAGTGAAGATTTTCAAGGTGGATGCCCACTATTTTTTTGCATAATAATCGTACATTTTTTATTATACATTTTAATTGCTTATAGTTTTATGAAAATTTTGAGACCAATCTAATCTAAAAACTCAAAGTTATACCAAGGTTGAGTAAAACATTGAATCGCATACAAAAATAAAATTTTAAACGCGTTTTTCTCGTAACTTATTCGACTTCAAAAAGTTTCTTGCGAAAATTCTTACACTTATACTTTAGAACATTTTGAAAAGAAGTTAGAATTTTTAATTAAGGTATCTGGAAAAATTATGAATTATGAATATTATTAAATTATGTTTTTTTTTAAGAATTATACTGTATATTAAATTCTTGATTTATTACAGATAGACAATAAGAATTCTCGTAATAGAAAATACTACCTTTTGTTGAATACGGATCAAAGTCTATGTTCCAATTTTTGGGATTGATTTAGTCGAAGCTCTGTGCGCAAGCAACTTTTTCAAAAACCTTGAATTTTGATGATTATTATTGGTTTTTATATCATAACTTGAGTATATATGGAAAATGGTCCAAAATTGGTATGTAACCTTCTTTTATCACAACGATCGAGCCCCCAAAAGCTAACAATAGGTGGTGCAAAAGGTAAGAAAAATTAAACATCAGTGGAGATCCCCCTTGATAAAAGTGGGAATTTTAATTAAAATAACCAAACGCATTGTACAATCGAAGAGCGCAAGTTTCGCCAACTGTGTATGTGAAGAAGAAAGTGTATTTGACTTTTCTAATTCGTTAGTCGTGTACAGATGTTAATAACCACTTATTTCTTGGCCGGATTTTAAAAATATGTTATACAGATTTTAAAAGGGCCGTGAATAAATTCTTTTTAATGAATGTATCAAGGGCGTATAATGCCTGTGAATAGAAGAAGCGAGCGAAAGATTCTTAACTTTAAAGGTGCGCTTCTAAGTGTGTTATAAACACATATCGCTTATTGCTGAAGGTGTCACGGTCCTTGTCGTGTGTTATATATGATTCTGAGTTACCGATAAAATGAAGGGAATAAGAAAATTTACAACTATTTTGTTAACAGTGCACTGCTCAAACTTATTATAATACTACTCTGAGACTAAACAATTTTATAAATATACACTATCAATGATTTTTTTAGACTGTCACTTGTTTGATTATAAAGTGCAAAAGGATGATGCTAACAAGACAACATATGTCCAATACCTGAGAAATCTATTGAAACTAATGAGCCAGTAGCTTCTACATCGATTCCTCCACCTACTCAACCATCTCTGCCCCACCACCACCACCGCCACAACCAAGAGTTGTAGAACATACCATCATCACAAAAAATCACGTGGAAGAAGAGGAGAAGATCAAAAGAAAACTCGCACACCAGTTCTTCTTTCAAGAGTAAAAAGGCTGAACTAACCGAAAAAATCCTAAAGTATTATTGTTTTTAATAACCACAAAAGCTGGAGCAGTGGGCTTCAATCTAGCGGCAGCAGACGTAGTCATTATTTACGTTTTATATCTCGCATTTGTTACCGTGATAATAAGTATTCAATATAATCTCTCATATTTATTTTCTTGACATGCAGTCTTTTTAACTTCCCTAACATAACGATTGTAATATTTAGTAAGCCAAAATTTATAATCATCATTTTCGACAACAAACTTACAGATACATTATGAATTACAAACAATAGTCACCGCTAAGTGTTCACAGTGAACGATAATTTTAATTATCATCCGCGAGTTTTTTTGTAATCCGTGCATCTAAGTACGCTTGAATCTTCTGGAATCGTTGTTACTGTGTGCATCGTTTAGTCTGGTTTTGTCTATTGGGCGCAAGGCCAAACGTCAGGCGCTTGAGAAAGGAGTCTGTCGGGGCTGCACAAGCTTATACAGACGAACAGTACAGGCGATAAAAGCGGCTGAAAAGCTCGACGGGATTCCTTCTTCTTGCATGACGGGTTTGCGAAGTTTTGATTATTTTAATTTTTCGTTTCTTATTGTTTTAGTTTTTTATGGTTAGACTCAGTATCGAAAGTGCTCAATGTCATATCGCAAGGTGACGTCGATATTTATATACTATACTTTTACACATATATCGCATACTCTATTTTGAATTACCGCCAAAGCAAGTTTTAGTTAATCGAGCCTGGCGAGTATAATAGATTGCCAAGTTTCCTGGTAAAGTAAGATTTGCAGACAAAGATTTTCGTGGCATAGCTCTCACTTCCGTCGGATGTTCTCTGGCAGGTGAGGTCACGACTGCAAGCGTTATCGTACTGGTACCGGTTGTAGGGGTCATCATAACGCAGATCTCGTTTGAGCGGCAACTGATGTCCTTGCAGGACCTGCCGTATTTAGAATAAGGAACAGTATCGCTGAAGGCGGCGAGGACCACCAGCAGTACGGCGATCGACGCTGCGCTCGGCATTTTCTCCTGTTTGAAACGGTCATTACTTTTCTCGGTCCTGCGAATAATTTTATTATAGAAAAGTAGTGAACATTTACTTAATCTGTGTCGTAATTTTGACAACAGATTCTAAATAAATTTTGTTTATTATTTTTTATAATGATTTGATAACTATAGTTGTTCAGGTCCTGGATACCAGGTAGTGAGGATTCCTTTGCAAACAAAAAGATTTTTGTTCTTTATAACAAAAAGTAAATATATTCAAATAAGTACGTTTTAGAATATTGCATAAATATTGCATATATTCTATATTATCACATAAATCAAATAAGTAACTCCGTTTTGATAGTAAGTATAGGACGGATACGCGTTATTATGCGATATCGTTGCCTATCTTGAAATTTTATAAGTATAGAAATATTTAAAAATATTCTAAGTGTTTAACTTCCAGGCATAAGTTGCTCAGGGGTCTTGACTAGGCGCTTAAATTGCGCTTCGGCTAGTGCCTTCCGACTGGCCGTGCAGGTCCTTATATAGGCCTGGGAGAGAGCGGGGATCGCACCGCCTAAATTACTTTTACATTCATACATTCACACTTACATTCACACCTATATACAAAATCGAATCATACAATTAACTATAATGTGCGCACGCTGCGCCGCTTCTCCTACTTTGCGCCGCAGCGCTCGCCGCTCGCTATATACATATATACATGCACGCTGTGCCGCTTCTCCTACTCTTGCGCTGCTGCTTTCTGCTAATGCTCGCCGCTTGCTGACTCGTGGCGCTGCTGTAGTTGCGCTGTCAGCTGTAGCGCGGGTCTAGCCGACAGTGGGGAAGCGCGATACTTGCGTGTATTCTAAAACTGTATTTATAAAAAATTTTAGTTTTATTTTTAATTTTGTTAATTTTTTAAAGCGAAGTTTTGCGGGGCGTTACATGTTTTCGTGTATATCGGGAGAGCAGCACGTGAGAGTGGGCTATGTGTGTGTGTACGTAAAACGTGCGATCGCGACGAAAAATATCTGTCCGAGTTGGTAGTTAGCTTGACACTCCATCTTCGTCTTACTTCTAGGGGCTGCAGCAGATAACGCATTACGCGTACTTGTGAACACAGGGTGTGGAGTAGAACATGTGTCAGTTGCAGGCTCAGAGTTTGCCCTAGAACTCGACTAGATAATGCTGCCCATGTTAAGAAACAGGTGTTCCAGGTATCCGTAGTCGATTTGTTTAGTTTTCATTAATTATTTATGGTTTAATTTTCGATTGACCCCTTATTTTCTAATTTCTAGTTCATTACTGGTTATTTTTGGTCACTTCCGGGTCATTTCGATGACTTCGAGTTCACTTTCGGTCTGCTTCTAGTCGACTTCCGGTATACTTCCGGTCAAGTTTCTGTTTACCTTAACCTATAAGAAAGGGTAGTTTTAGGGATGATTTAAAGTTATAGCCGGAAACTACCAGACATATCAAGTGGCGCGGTAGCGCCAGGAAGGTGAGTTTGAGAAGCAGACGGAGTCGCGGCGCCCATGACACTATTTACTTCTATATTTTTTAATATAATAAAGGATATTTTAGTTTTAAGAGCAACAGCGGGGAATTCCTAAGAGCAGACGCTCTGTCGACTTCGGCACCGAACTCGGCAGCGCGTCTGCACTTTTTATGATGATAAGCTTCTCAGAGACGCGGCGCGTTAATTCTCCACGCAGAATACGTGCACGTAGCACGGTCATCAGGGATTAGCGAGGGACGCGCACTCCGCCCGTATACCCAGGTAGGTGACTGGGGCCATTAATGAAGTGTCGGTCAGCCCACACTACGATTGCATGATGACACATCTGGATATCCACAGCCCCCCCCCCCCCCCCTGCGATCAGCTGTAAAGTCGCGTCACCGAGGTATCAATGCCCTCAGCGTAGGACAGCAATTAGTCCACGTGTGACACTATTAGCGATTAGTGGCAGAGCCAAAAATTTAAAACTATCAATCTGTATTTTTATATTTTTACTTTAATAAATACATTCACGCCTTTGGATAATATACCCTGCTTTAAGTTTTTCAATACTTCAATGAATATCTTGAGACTAATCTGTTGTAAAAACTCAAAGTTACGCAAATGTTACAGGCAGTTGAGTAAAATATTTTACATTAGAATGCATGCAAAAATAAAACTTTCAACGCGTAATTCTCGTAACTTATTATTGTTTTTTTAGTTCAAAAAGTTCTTTGCCCAAGGTATTTTTATAAATCATTTTGAAAAATTTTATACGTGCTTTTTGATATATTTCGATAAGAAGTGTAAATTTTTAGTTAAGGTATTTGTTCTACAAAAATTTGTTTGATAATGAATATTATTGTATTACACGGTATTTAAAAGATTCTTATTGTTTGATAAATTCTTGATTTATTAAAAATGAACAATCAAAGTTCTCGTGATAAAAAATACTTCTCTTAAGTATGGGTCAAGATGTTTGTGTGAATTTTTTGGATTAATGTAGTCCAATCACTTTACGCATAGAACTTTTGCAAAAACCTTGATTTTTTATAAAAATTAATGGTTTTCATATAATAACTTGAGTTTTAGTGAACGAAAAAGGCTCAATATTGATATGAAAAAATTTACATATGTATGGAGCAAATTTAAGAAAAACAGTTAATTAATTTAGACCCTACTGAAATGAAAAATTACAAAACCAAAATTCATTTAAATAGCAGCTTTATATGGTAGTAAATTATTTATTTTCTTTATCTTTCAGAATTTTTCCAGAAAAGGATATTTCAAATTTTTTGTTAGTGAATACATTATTTGGCACTGGGACATATATCTACACACGGAAACATGTGAGACAATCTTCTTCATGCTACAGGATTTTGTACAGGTATGAAAAATCTATGGTAAACTATCAGTTGTAGTTTTTGATAGTATACCGATGTTAAGTCACAATTCCGATCTATAATTATTTATTGAATTTTACTTACTTGGGTTCAACTTCTTGGGCTGGAAACTCTACTGCTGTGCTGTGGTCAGGCTTATACAGGATGGATTTATTAAAATGAAAAACACTTGCAATTAATTGACTTTCACGATTTATTCAAGATAAAGTTTTATAAGTATCGGAATCGCGACTTAAGCCCGGATAACTCTTGTCGACGGATAGGACCCTCGCACAAGAGTCTAGATCGAGTGTATAATTACAATATAATTACACTAAATCATAACCTAAAATTTTAAATTCATATCGCTTGGCGGGTTATTACCGAGTTTTCCGCTGGTTAACGTCACCAGGTCACGGGGTAACTGGCGAAAATGGTTTAAATAAATTCGCGTAATTTCTTAAATTCGGGTATTAATCGGCAACAACTTCTCAAGATTTCTACCAGGGTAATTTTGATCCTTGAAATTCTAACATATTTTAACAATAAGTTTATTCACTTAAAATTCCAACTTATTTACTTTAAAATTCCGAGAATAGTTTTCTGTTATTAATAATTATTGTTTAAAGTCATTATATGTTGTCATTTTTACTGTTTTATTTTTAAATTACTAAATACACTGGAATTTTATTTACATATTTAAAAATCTTTAGATATCATTTTACATAACATACATTAAAAACATTATTTTATTTTAATACAAATTTACTCGATATTAATATATCAGATATGCAGAATAATATAATCAAAGTTTTAACATTAGTCTCAAATATCTCTAAACTACCAATTTTTATAAAATATAATTTTTATATACCAATTGTGTTGTATACGTAGAATAACATTAACGAAAATAAAGATATACTAACCTTAGATTGTATCTGAATTTTCGGTGTTGTGATTTTACTTGTATAGGTATTCGCATGTGGTGGACTTAAAAGAATAGGTGATATCATTGAGGCGAATATTGGTGCGGTAATCTTTATTGCTTGTAATTATGTTTCTTCGTAAACTTTGTTCTTCTTTTTATTCGTATGAATCTGCTCTTTTATGCTGCTTGTATTTTCCAGTGTTGTTAGTAATGCGTTGCTGAGCTGAAAATGGCCTCACATAGATGTATTAACCATCCAAAAATCGTGTGTAACGTGTAGCCTCTAATAATGGTATAGATGATCAGTTTTCCAATATGCAGAATTATAAGTATCACGATAATCACAGATGAAAACGACCTACGTGTGATCAGTTTTTCAATCAGCATGTTCCATGTACTTTCAGCTAAATTTCTTATTGTATTTTTAGAAAATATGTTTTCAGATGTTTTCTCTTCTGCTATTTCTCTGTCAATCTCATTTAAAAGTGATGCCTCCATTGGAAACATTAGTTACTGTTGTAATTGATCCAACTCTTCTTGAGAATACACTCCACTCATTGCCAGTGTTTCGACGGACTCAAATCCAATCTTGGTGTTTGGTTTCAAAATATGAGATGATACTGTTTTAGTTGGTGTTGGTGTAAATTTTATCTATTCCTCTGAAATTCTATAGTACGTACTGGTAGAATGAATCTAAGATTCCACCAAGGATCTTTCTTTTTGTTTTTACTATAGCATAATGGGAAAAAAATCCGTTTTTCATTTTGGAGACGCATTTTTTTATAGCGATTTCAGTTTTTTCTAATAGACTTATTGAAAAAGTTCATAAAAGTAAATTACTGAATACGTACCTGAAAGAGAATAAAATTACCTATCTTCTTACCGTGGAAAATTCAGATTATCGGTCGTCTTACTTTTGCTATACGACAAAAAGTAAAAATTTTTTTAACCGTTATAAGTCGATAACTACTCCATAGAACTTTTCTCAAAAAGCATGGTGATTAAGAATAATGAGAAATACTTCGTGTACAAATATCAAGTTATTTCATCAATTGTTTCCCGAGAAAAATCTTAATTACTGAAAATCTCTTCCCAACGATAACTCAAGAAAAAGGCATGAACCATATTAAAAATTTAGATTTAGATATATTTCATTATTAGATATTAGAGATCTAATTTTTTTTAAATTTTTTTGAAAACGGTGTAACTCGATAACTACACTGCGAAACTTTTTACAAATCATGGTGATTAAGAATAATAAAAAAGATAGTGGGCTGATTGCCTTGCAATCAGTCTTGCGGTATTTCGCGGGCAAGAACCGCAGTCTAAATAAGTCAAAAGTTTTCGACATAACGACATAACTCGACACTTTTGCGGCGATGCACGCAGTCATTTTGCCTGTCAACCACAGATATTTATCGCTAAATAAATATTTTAATAATAAAATATTTTTTTATTAGTTTATGTAAATAAAATTTAGATGATATCGTTTCCCCGGTTGAAAATAAACATATGTTTTTATTATATGTTTTTATCACATGTTAAAAACATATAACTTTATTACATGTTTTTGTGGTTTCAATTTATCATGTAATAAAATTATATGATAATATTATATGATAAATCATATAATAGATTATTTGTAATATAAAATTTATTTTATTCATTGTTGCGTATTATTTCTAAATAATAGATTATCGTTTAAATGAAATATAAACATTCATTTATATTATAGTGAAAAATACTAGTTTATTGATAAAAAAATATTTTATAATCTGGTAAGTACCAACATGACTAGGTACGACGGCGTAAGTACTTAATCGATAAAACTTTGAAACGAAAAATATTCATAACGAATTCATTTTCGGAACTATTAAATAACAAAAGTACTTAATCGATAAAACTGTTAAACAAAAATCGTGTAACCGAATTAATTTTCGGAACTATTAAATTTCTCAGATTTATGACCTGAGGAATTTGCGCTAGATGAAGATTTTGAATCCTCCGAATCAGATCCTGAACTTGAATCAGAACTGGTAGATTGTTCTCGATATTTATTCATGAGGTAATTAATGTAGGCTCCAAGATCTACTTTCCGGATCACGTCCATCTATACTTACGGCACCATCACGCTAGCACTGCATCTCGGATTTCGACGCCCACTTTTTGGAAATTCGTCTTTGCTAATGTCCCGAAGGCGATCATCGGTGCTGACTTTCTCGCACACTACGGTCTTCTCGTCGATTTGCACGGCAGTCAATTGATCGACCACTCCGCGCAGACCACGTCACGCGGACAGCTTTGCGCCAGCGAAGGCTCCAGTATCAAGGCAATGTCCGGAACTTCAAGCTACCACCAGCTGCTAGCCAAGTACCCGAACATAACGCGACCTGACGGCCGAGCGCCCGTGACGAAGCATAACACTTGTCACCACATCGAGACCACGCCAGGACCTCCAGTTACATGCAGACCTCGCCGACTCTCACCGGGACGCCTCCGCCGAGCACGCCAGTAGATAGGCTATAGGCATACTGGCACACCCCCCACCCCGTTCCAGTGTGCTAGAACGCACACTGTGTATAAGGATAGGAAGTCTCCCTTCTCAGATGCCAAAAAGGTCGAAGAGGCGATGAAAAAGGGAGAGTGTCCCTTCCCTCGAGTGTACTAGAACGCACACTGTGTATAAGGATATGAAATCTCCCTTCTCCGCGGCCGAAAAGTTCGAAGAGGGGACAGAATGCCTATATGTGTATAAGCATAGAGAGTCTCCCTTCCCTCGAGCGATCTAGTATGCCGCTATGTATTCTCCC
>QLSS01000293.1:45089-62338 GCA_024372645.1 Trichomalopsis sarcophagae | reverse complement strand
TTTTTTTTTTTTTCAAGTTTCATGACTCCCAAGTAAGTTAAATTAGTTACATTTACATAATATTTTTTATTAGTACAAAAATCATGCAAAGTAACAAAGAAATACCATAACAGTTATGTATAATAAACAGCAATTATGAACATTTTTAATACCTGTATACATACCTTTTAAAAGCATGGGGCAACATGCGCTATGTTAAATATTACTGTATATATAGTATTGATGCTGATGTTTTTCTCCTTAAAGTAAATAATTATTTTATTTTCACTTCGCATGCAATGCGCCCAAAGCCCGACAAAAACCGAGATCATCTAGGAGCCACAGTAAATGGCGGTTTGGCGGGAACGATGGTATAGTAAAAAAATTTGAAGTGTTCTTTAAAAGCAGTGCGACTTTTATTATAAAATGAATTACAGTCATTACATCGAAGATGCAAACGCAAAAATTCCGAAAACAACAAAGTATCGTTTGAATATAAACGCAGGAGAAAACGATATAACATCTGATGACGATACAGACGGTGAATTAGATGAACACTGGAGGGTAAGAGTTGCTTTTCATTTTATAATAATGGAGCTACATTTTTTTAAAACTATGCCTGTTGAATATAATTATTAAGTGTTAGTAATTGAATAAGCAATAATTGTTTTTTTTTTAATTTTCATTTAATTTTGTCTTAATTCAATTATGTATTGTTTATAGGAATTAATTCAAAGGAATGACGTTACTGATTCTGAGATATCTGATTCAACAATCAGTAGTAATGAAGAAATGTCCAATACAACAAGCAGGAGTAACGAGGATGACCAACAATCATTATTATACGGTAGTGGGATCAATCAACCCTTATCAGATGCTGAGCAAGGAAGATTGCAAAGTCCAAATGTATCATCAGCATCAGCAGAAACTGAACGTGCTAATGGTGTAAACAACAACAATAATATAAACACCAATCACTTATCTCAGACACTATCATCATCATCATCATCATCATCATGATCAGAGTAGGTACGATAATATTCATTTTTAGAATCAAAATATTGTTAGGATAATTACATGCTTTTGTTAAAAAAGAAACAGAAACCAGCGTGAATATGGCACATAACACTTCTGTCCCTTCGTTACTTATTTTTTCGACTTTTTCGACACATTTGCTGTAACACTATATAATCTTAGTGTAGTTTTTTTCAATCTTTATGTGAAAATAAGCTATATCTTTTGACTGGCTGGTAGTATACGGCTGAAAATGTATATGACAACCCTGTAGATGGTTGTGAAGGTGTCTGTAAATCCTGGATACTGGTCTGCAAGCGGAAGGTGCAATAGGCACCTAATATGTACTTTCCGCTTGTGGAGGTAGAGTCCGGAAAAAGTAATAGAGGGACAGGACTCTTATGTACCAGGTGCACACTAGTTTCAATACACTAAAATTGAAATGCCAAAAAAAATGGGTTTTGCTTATTCCGTATTTGGAGTCATATTAAGAATATGAACATCTTTTTTATACCAGATATGAAGAGCAGGTTTTCCAATACGCATGTAGACTCACTGTGCACAAAATTTTAAAACACTTTGAACACTACACCTTTTTTAAAACTTGCTAAATAATTAGCTTTACGGCTCTTTTTTTACATAGTACTACCATTGTTAAATCCAGTAAAATCTGTCTTTAAGTAAAAATAATGACACAGGAAACTGTCAGAAGCTAACCTCTTGAAAAGCCCATATACGCGCGTATCCTTCTTGTTCAGTTGATACATAAACATAAAAAGAAGGATAAATACACAAAGCGAAAATTCTTTAAATATGCGATGTTTACTATAGTCTTTGATACTTATCTGATTCTATTTTGACGTTGTACATACTTGTATGTTTTGGTTATTTATCCTATCAAAGTATCAACACTACAAAGACAGCAAACACGAACATATATAAGTTACTTGAATAGCAGACGACACAGCTATTTAAATTGTGTGCTCATCGTTTGGCGCGTATACATATATGTTCGAAGGGCAATTTGGATTTGAATTTGATTACATTATTTTACATTTTTCACATTAAACTATTGAAGTACTAATTAATTTAAATTTCAGATTTATATTATTTCGAAAAATGTATGTAGGAAAAATTATGATTTTATGAATAATGCTTCTTTACATAGTTACAATAATGCGTTTATAACTTTGCAAGATCATTATTTTTTGCAAAATGAATTTCAGGAACATACTCCACGGAAAATTTCCTATATCCTATAATATACAGGCTTATTAACCCTTGTCGTAACATTTTTTAACACTGACAAATAAATTGCTAAATTACAAATATTCTGTATTTGTAATTTGTATTTAGAAAATCGCTACCGAAAAAACTAATAAAAAAAATTTTGATTTTTTGGACATTTTAACCCAGGCTTGACCCCTTCAGCAAATTCTCATGTACAACTAGCGCTTTCAATATAAAATTGTTTTTTAATAAAATTAATATAATTTGCAGCATTCATAGATAAATGAAGCATTAGGAGATTTTGATGAGGAAGCTGGCCATGTCGATGAGCAATGGATTTATAACAACCAATACGATTTCATCCAAGAAAACCTACATTTTGAAAAATTGCAAAAAGAATTGGATAGTCAGGAAGCCAATGAAAAAGTTGATGGTTTAGTTGTAAGTAAATTGGAAATGTTTCTTACTATTTTGCGATTCGGAACTTCGTTTAACCTGTGTCAAAGCGGGATAGCTGATTTATGTAAGACAATAAACTGTTTTCTTGGCAGAAAAATATTACCAGATACACGATTTTTTCTTGATCAACTGTATAATGTTGAAAGTGGTATAGATATATAATACCACGCCGTTTGTCCTGAATGTAAGAAATACGTAAAAAAATAGTCGAATTTCTGATCATCGAGTTACTTGTAGAGTCTGTACTAAGATCATTTCATTAAAAGATCCTACATATAACAATTACTTTGCCATATTCAATGTTAATAATGAGATAGAGTTTTTAGTAAAACAGAATTTGATGCAGTTACAATCTATATTTTATAAAAGATTAAGAAATTCAGATAATTTTGAAGATTTTACGGATGGTGTTTTGTACAAAGAATTTATACAATCACTACTTCAAAATAAAATAATGAATTCTTTAACCGCAACTTTTAATAGCGATGGCTCTCCTGTCTTTGAAAGCTCTAAATTCTCGTTGTGGCCCATTCAAATGATTATTAATGAAATCCCATTTCATGTAAGATACAATAAACCTATTACGTGCAGAATTTGGTTTGGGAAGGATAAACCAGATATGAACATCTTTTTGAAACATTACGTTGTATATATGAACAAGTTGGCTGACGAAGGAATTGAATTTAAAATTAATGGTGTAAATAATAATCGATATTACATCCATGTAGTATGCTGCTGCGTAGATTCTGTAGCGAGAAGTCCGATGGTAGGCATGGTTCAGTACAATGGATATTTTGGATGCCACTGGTGTTTGCATCCAGGCGTATACATTCGCAGTAGCAGAGGTGGTTGTGTCAAATACGTTTTGCTTAATGAGGCGCCGTTAAATAGGACTGAAAGAGAAACATTGCAAAACATGCAGTTAAGTATACGATCAGTTAATCCAGTGTTTGGTATTAAGAAGCCATCGATTCTAGTTAATTTGCGTTCGTTTAATGTAATTTCAGGCTTCGTACCAGATAGCATGCATTGTATCTGTTTAGGTATAGCTGAACAATTCGCAAAATACTGGTTTGACACATCCAATATACCATTCTCGTTATCTAATGAAGAAATAAATATAATTGATGATTTGGTGTTAAAAATAAAAGCACCCAATCAAATCGCTAGATTATCTCGATCCATGAAGGAAAGAAGTTGGCTCAAGGCAAGAGAATTCGAAAACTGGATATTGTACTACAGCTTACCGATTCTCATAACTATTCCGCATATGCTTATATGTGTTCAACATTGGTCACTGCTAGTCGAGGTATTTCATATTCTTAATAGAGATAAGATTCGTAAAAATCAAATAACACATGCAGATAAATTATTAAAAAAGTTAGTTGCTTACACAGAATTGTACTATTCACAAGCAGCTATGACATACAATGTACACCAGTTATTACACATAGCACAAAGTGTTACAAATTGAGGACCATTATGGAGCCATAATGGTTATTGTTTTAAAAATGGCAATGGAAATTTAGTGCGGAAAGTTCACGCTGCGAAAGGCGTCATTTATCAATTATGTAGATCATATCTTTTCAAGGCCTGACTAGAGTAAATGAATTTGTTAATTACTTAGATAAAAAGGAATGTAAAAATACAGTCAAGTTAACAGACTCAAGATATTTTAAATTTAATCGTCGCACAAAATCAATCTGGATTAGGGAATTGCAATTATCTAATGCAACTGTAAATTATACAAAGATGGTTAAAGACAGATGCCTGTATACGTCATGTCGTCGAAAATTGATTAGATCTAATAACGCCTTTGCAATTTGTAATAATAATGAGTACATACGTATACTGGAATTCATAGTTGATGATGAATGAATGAAGGAATATACCTTATGTAATGTTATAAGTACTGAAAACTGTTTTCTAGAGTGCGCTTCAATGCAAAGAATTATTGAAATATCTGATAATGTAACCGCGGTGGAAACAAGAAGTATCAAAAAGTTTGTGTTTTTATTGAAACTGATTTTTATAAATATGTATGTGTAGTTCCTAATTTATACTATTACTGAATATGTATAATAAATTTTATTTTTTTAAATAATTTGAATTTTATTAAATTATAAACATTTTCCATCAATTCCTTTCTCTTGCAATTACAAATACAATAAATAAAAAACATTATTCACATGCCCATTTGGAAACCTGAATTTTCACGGTATTTATAATAAACATTAAAATATTCCATCACACTTCTTTTTTTTGTGCTGCTTAAAAGTACACAATTTATTTACTAGTCATTATGTGATTTTATCATATGATATTATCATATAATTTTATTACATGATAAATTGAAACCACAAAAACATGTAATAAAGTTATATGTTTTTAACATGTGATAAAACCATATAATAAAAACATATGTTTATTTTCAATCGTGATCTAACCTCGCCACCGATAGGTAATTATCACGGCGCGTTTTTTTAAGAAAATGTAAAAATTTGCTGATTAAAACATGAAACTTTGTTGGGTTTTATTGTTATATCACTTTTTACATTTTCTTAAAACCAAGTCTTATTTAATCGATCATTTATCAGAATTGACATGTAACAATTATAAAAGTCTTTTAAGAGTTATAAACAATTTTATACAGAAGAATTCTCATTGGTATATTTATTTATTTATTTATTATCACCAGAAGAAATTTACAAGGTATGTATTTCATACCTGGAAACCTGCAGAGGTAAATAAAATTACCTGTTATTAGTCTGGTTACAAAGGAAAAAGAAAAATATAAACAAAACTTAAAACTAAGATATATAAATTTGGCATTAGTTTCTAATAACAAATTTGTATATTGCATACAGAAACAATTATTTTTCTTTCATTATTTTTTTCTAACAGTTGGATCGTATCTAGTCTTTTATGATTTTCTTTTGAGAGTATTTATTTATATTTAATACTTTTAGTCGATTAGGAAGCTCATTATATACATTAATTGCTTTCATACAGTTGTTCTTACTGCTGATTCTCTTATTTGTTTTTGGTATAATAATACTTCTATGTAGTTTAAGAGCTTCGAAAGCAAACAGTTGTCCTATATTTAATGGATTGTCTTGTAACAAAAAGTTATTTTTATTGATGATTTTTAAAATATTGTTTTGCATTTTTCGAACTTGGTCTCGGCTATTCCTATATGCACCGCCCCAAGCAATGATGCCATAAGTTATAATACTATGAAAAAAAGCGTAGTAAATCATTCTGAGAGTCTCTATGGGCATTGATTTAGAGATTTTATAAAAAATATAGACTAGGTATTTAGTTTTTCCAACTATATATTGCATGTGGTTATCCCACTTTAGATTACTATCAAAGACAATTCATAAGTATTTCAAGTTGTCCACCCTAGTTATACTTTTATCAATAATTTTAACATTTATCTCAGCTGGTACGCTTCCAATATTACTTCCCAAAGTCATGCACACTGTTTTTCCTACGTTTAAGGACAACTTGTTTACTGCCAGCCACTTGGCAGTTACACTTAAGAAATTGTTAATGTTTACTTGAGCTTCTATCTAGTCTTTACTTGTAGCTATAATAGCAGTATCATCTGCATAAGAAATTATGGACTCAAGGGGAACGTCCTTTAAGACATCATTAACCCTTTCGTGCACATAAGAGTTACAGCTATGGTGCGGGGAAACTGTTTATATTTCATAGGGTCCCGAGCCGCGCTGAATCCGAATCCGAGGTCAGATTTTCGGGATTCATTAGTGGACATCTAAAAAATGCTCAGGGCATTTGTGAAAAGGTGCATGGAAGGTCTACTATGAATGTGTAGAAGATCTTTCTTGCATTTCCGAAGGTATGTGCTACAACTAAGACCGTATGCGCCATATTGGATCCGCCATCTTGAATTTTCAAAATCTGATCTCGGATTCAGCGCGGCTCGGGACCCTATGAAATATAAACAGTTTCCCCGCAGCATAGCTGTAACGCTTATGTGCACGAAAGGGTTAATATACAGGATAAAAAGTAGCGGTTCTAAGATCGTTCCTTGCGGGACTCCTGTGTTATCACTTTCATTACCGTCTATTTTGACTACTTGATATCTGTCATTTAGATAGCTGGAAATGAGATCCAACGCTTGACTCCTGATTCCAATACGATATAATTTGGCCAGTAGTATACTGTGGTCAACAGTATCAAAAGCCTTCGCTCGGTCAAGAAAGGTTATTATCGTAGGCTTACTCTTATCGATATTATTACATAATACATTGGTTAGGTAGTTCAGAGCATCCTTCGTACCAATCCCTCTCATAAAACCAAATTGTTGCTTAGAAATTATATTACTCTTTTCTACAAAATCATTTATTAGATATAAGAGATATAGGCCGATAATTCGTGATCTTATGTTTTTCGCCTGATTTATAAATCGGCACTACTTCAGCACTCTTTAGAGCATCAGGCCATACCGCTTTCTCAATACACTTATAGAAAATATGGGTCAGAGGACCTGCTATATGATTACATAGCAATTTTAAAGTCTTGGCATATTATCAACTCTCCCATTTTTCAGTTTTAGCGTATTGATTGTACTTATTATTTCAGCCATACTGGTTGGCTTTAAGAAAATCGACATAGGATTCATGTCAAGTAGCCTAAGTTCTGCGTTGACAGGTTTCACGATATTTGCACTTAATTTTCTCCCAATTTCGCAGAAGAAAGTATTCATATTTCGAGCTATTTGGACTTTGTCTGTAATTTTTCTATCATTAACCTTTATATAATTTATGGTATCATTAGATATTTTAACTTTACTGATTTTTGTATTTATTATTTCCCATAGTTTTTTGAGTTGTTGGAATTATTCTGCACTAGGTTCAATTCATATTTCATTTGGGCATCGGTAATTACCTTACCCAAGATTTTAGAATAGGTTTTATACTGTATTTTAAGCTGTTTATTCTGCATATCTAGTTGCCACAAATTACACAAAAATTCTTTGGTTTCACATGATCTTATTATTGCGTCGGTAATCCAGTTTTTGTACCATTTTGTCTATTAGCCTTTTTTGTTGTTTTTGATAAGTCTACGCATTGCTTGAATTCATTTAACAATTTTTCTACAGCCAAGTTTGGATCAGGTATCGAACTAATTTCATCACAGTTTCTAGAATTAGCGTTATTTATTAGTTTTTTGTAGTTTAAGAAAACATACGGTTCTTTAGTTACTGTCTTAAGCTGATTTACAGAAATGATAATCAGGTAATGATCCGTTAGATCATGCTTAAGCTTGTATGTGGCTGTGTTAATGTTGTGAGATTTAATGAAAATGTTGTCGATACATGATCTTTTAGCTCTACCGATAGCTGACTTTGTAATACCAACAAAACCCTGAAAAAATCCCTTATTAAGAAAGTTACATAGAAAATCTTGGCTATAATGATCACAGTCTAGCAGGTCAATATTAAAATCACCTATGACTAAGTGATTCTTTACATTTTTTTTATGATCTTGCACAAGTTAGAGTCATAAGTATCATGTTTCGTGTCTAACTTTGACTTGTATTTTGTGTTACTATAGTGACAGTTAATGCACTTAGCATAATCTTTATCACAATTACACGTATTATGCTTCCCGGAACGTTTCAAACACAGAATCTCATTTTAGCATTTCCTGGCACTGTGTCCAAATCTACCGCACTTGAAACATGGGCAAACGTTAACCAAATCATAGGCTTTGCATTGCTGATATCCAACAAAATCTTTGTTATTATTTTCTCTTATATGCTTTTAGATGTCAGATGGGACTTCCATTAGGACCGTACTCAAGCTATTATAATTATTCTTATACATGTGTAGGACTTGTCCTCCCTTTTCAAAATAACTGAAATTCCTTTCGTTTATGTCCTTTTCAATATCCTTGATGTCCATATTCGTATCTATACCTACTATCTTAATTTTCGGGTTATTGAGTTCATTTTTCATGACGTCACATTGGTCCTCTAGTTTTCCTTTAGTAGTGTCTCTATCAATACCGCACTATTCTCATTAAGACAGCTTATAATGACTTCTTCATTTTTATTTATGTAGATGTTCTTTGTTTGGATGTTTTTTTCAGCTCTGAGACATTCAATAACTGACTTCATAACATCTATATTACTGTTGTTGTTTTTTCTTACGGATATTTTAGAAATTTTTTTATGGATTGGTCCTAGAGTACTTCATGGCATCTGAGTATGTAAGGACATTGTTGTAGTTTTACTTCTGGTAATTTGTAATTTTTCTTTTAGGAGGTCATTTTTCTCAGTTAATTCACTAACTAATCTCCTTAACGGCATGTTTTCCGTTTTCAGCAGTTTAAGATCACTTTCAGAAGGTCATTCCTCACATCTTCTGATTTTTTTAGTTTAATCTGTGCAATTAAAAGTGATGCTGACTCACTCAGGCGATCCTCATCAATTTTTGAGGTTATGTTCAACAACCAATGAATTTATAGTTTTCATTCTTGTTGTTAAGGCAGCTAATGTCATATGCCTCATCACAGATCACGCACACTGCTATTGTTGCAGGTTTTTGTTTGCAACATGCAATATTACTACGACACTTGTCAGGAGGCTTGTTTCGGCCCGGCGCCATTTTGGTATGTGAGGACGTATGTGTTTTTTGAGCTTAGAATGCTTATCAAAATTTTTGAGAGAAAAGAAAAAAAAAGTTTTTTTTTCAATTTTCAAAACTCCCGCTCTAGCAGATTTCTGAAACACATTTAGAGGCTAGAGGAAGGCTCCTAACTTCTGCGCTCTGATTAGAGATAAGGTGTATGATAACAACGATTTATATTATCAACGACTAAGAGTAATATAATATAATCCAATAACTATAAGACCGAAAGGTCTGTTCAGATCGGCGACCAGGCCGAGACTGATAAGCGCCTCAGCTCGCCTCGCGCTCGCCACGACGTGGTGTGCGCCTGGTGGCGCGTCGGTTACTTGGTGGTGCTCGGAGGGGACCCCCACAGCTACTCCCCCACCAGAGACAAGGGCGGATTGCCCGAGGAACGATGCGATGAGGAAGCTGGACGCGGCGCCTGTGCCGTAGATGATACGGTTGCGGGGCGCTGATGCGAGGCGAGTCTGCGGTGACGGAATGCCGATGAGTCGGAGTCGCCAGGTCCTGATAGGCTGGTTGGACGAATACCCGGGAATGCGTCCGCAGAAGACCTGTGGCCGATGTTGCCGAAAGAAAAAAAAAACAATATCTGCCTGGACAGCGTCCAGGTGTGTCAGTGCTGCAGGTTGTCGCTGCAGTAGCCGGCAACCCGGAGCGTAGGGTCAACGGCGTTGAAGAGAGTCCTTGCTGAGCGTCCTCGGGTACCGGATGTGCCAAGACGTCGGTGCGGAGGATGCGGTTGAAGGCGACGCTGCGTGATGGACTGCTACTGCCAGGTCGATGATGAGCTATGCGGTGTCGGCGTCGTCGTCAGTGTGATGGGCCCCAGCGCTGTACTGGTCGCGCGGTGTCTGTTGCTGCGAGCGGGGCGTATGGCTGCTCGCTGTGCCGTGCGAGATGTGGCGCGTTGCTGGGACGGCTGAAAATGGCCGACCGGGCGCGAAAGCAAGAGATAGACAGCGAGACGCTCGAGAGCGAAGCGCGATGTGTAGCGCGAAATGGCGGTTTTGCGCGGCGTGACGGCATTTCCGGCGCCGAGTGACAGGTTTTGGGAAGAGCGACTCAACCTCGCGAAAGGAACCACCTGTCCATTCGATGATGATGCCGACTGCGAGGCGCCGGGGCGATTATGGTCGCGGCGACTATGGCTCGATTAGAAGCCGCCGGTGATGTTGCTGCAGGTGCTGCGCTGCTGGTGTACGTCGTCGTGTGCTGTCGTTCGCTGGCTGATGCGACGCCCGGTGTCCGTGGGTCTCACCGGCTGTAGATGAGCCGGTGAGAATCATCCTCTGCGGCTTGCGTGGGCCTTAGAGGAGTAACTAAAAAAGGCGTCGGCGCGGGCTAATAATGGCCGACGCGAGACGTGATGTCCAAGATGATAAAAACGTCATTGCGCGGCTGAAAAGGGCCGCGCGAAAAGACGTGAGTTTGTCGGTGTAAAGACCGAGAGAGCTGAATAAAAGCTCGAAATGAGCGAAGGCTGCTATCCGCCGATCGGAAAGCCGAGGCGAGCTCCGAAGAGAGCGAGCTCGCGATCGAGGCGTTGCGAAATGGCGCGGCGTCGAAAATGGCGCCGCGCGATGACTCGTGGATTGTGAGTTCTAAGACGGGGTCACCACTTTAGAGGCTAGAGGAAAGCTCCTAACTTCTGCGCTCTGATTAGAGATAAGGCAGGAAAGGAACAGACCGGGTTTAATGAATGATAAAACTAGGTGTATGATAACAACGGCTTATATTATCAACGACTAAGAGTAATATAATATAATCCAATAACTATAAGATCGAAAGGTCTGTCCAGATCGGCGGCCAGGCCGAGACTGATAAGCGCCTCAGCTCGCCTCGCGCTCGCCACGACGTGGTGTGCGCCTGGTGGCGCGTTGGTTACTTGGTGGTGCTCGGAGGCGACCCCCACACACATGCCAAAAGTACCATGGCTGATCAGTCATAGGTGCTAACGTTTTTCCAGAGTCGATGGTGTTGCAACTCTGGTGGCGAAAATTGGTACATTAGAGAGAGAGATATAGCTATATGTTTCTAACCTCAAAACATTTCTGAAGATGACCTCGGTTCGGTGGAATTTGGAGCTGATGATCACAGAAACGTGATTTTTATTTTTTTCCTTTCTAGCGATGTTGAGCACTGATGTCCTCCTGATGGAACAGCCATGAGTATCTTCGCCGTCAGCAGTCGTTCAGTGGTTGAGATGAAGTTATATTATCACCAGATTGCGAAAAAAATTCCTCCAGGCTCGTAAAAACACACGAAAAGCCGTGGTTTTTTAGCGCTAGCTTGCGAGCCAGTTAGAGGATCGTTCTCGCTGCGAAAAATCACTCAATCGAGTGAGAAAATACATTGAAATGATGTTAAACAGGCAGAGCAACTTGTTGATACTGTTAGACATACCATAGGTTACCATATTATTAATAATAAATGTAAAATAAATGGCTTTTATTCTATGAGCTCTTATATTCTATAAGGACAACACAGCCGCGAAATTAGAGCTTTTCTTAACAAATATAAATACACTTAAAGGTCATTGACTCATAACTGTCAAATTCAATTACCTTTAAATCGAAATGTAATAGGAATATATATATATATATATATATATATATATATATATATATATATATATATATACGTGTGTGTGTTATAACAAAAAAGACTGTTGAGACGCTATTACGACATTTGTTTTAACCGTGTTTTCTATATTTCTGAGTGGATTTGTGTTGTAACGTCTCGGCCACTTGGTCCGGAAGGCTTTATTCTTTTCCTGACTCCACGCATTTCGCAATAATCACAATTTATTTGGCTATTATTTGTATTTTGAGAATTAGTATTTTTGATTGTTATAGTTGCTATATTTTCTAAAGTTATTACTTATCAAGAGTTACTAAGATTTTGATATTTACTATTTGAATTATTAATACTTTGCTGTTTATTACCTATTTGAGGACAGTTTTTAGCTGAGTGGCCTTTTTAATCACAGACTTAACATTGAATATTTGTTTGAAAAGATTTTGTCTTGTGTTGCGCTACTAATACTTTTACTTGTTCACATTCTATGGCTTCATGGTCTTCTGTATTACAAATTGAGCACATTATAAATCTGTTATTTGCAATTGGACTTCTTACTAACGGGCAGTACTTTACTGGATGTCCAAGTTGATTACATCATTTGCATATTACCTCTGGGCATGCTTTTATCGTATGGCCAGCTCTATTGCAAAATTCACATAAATTGCTAACATCTGCGTTTTTTTGTATAGACAGTTAGATCATGACCACTTACACTTCCAACACAATTCATATTCTACTATAATGGGGCATGGAGTCATTGTATGGCTCATAACCTGGTAATATTGACAATGATTGCCTTTAATTTTATTCAGTTTACACGCGTCTATAGAATGTCTTTTATTATTGCAAAATTTAGAAATTAATTCAATTTTATCTTTAACTTTTCTGCAGTTGTTCGACAAATTCTCCTTATTTTTACAATGTAAACATCCCGAATTATGACAGAATGATAACTGTCACAGATTTAACACGCATATATAGTAGCATTACTTGTATCGTGATTATTTAAATTGCTATATAGATTATTTATTTTATTGAATAAAATTCACCTTTTATTGAATTTCGATTCTATTTCTATCGCTTTTGTAATGGCTTCTATTAAATAGGTTACTGCCCTTAATTCTATACTTATTTCTTGCTTAAATCTTTCCTTAAATGTTTGAAAAGCATCACTATTTATTTTATTTTCAAACGCGACCTTTTCGTTGCTGAGAGACCTTGTACTTACTTTGCTGTCCTTAATCTTCAGCACTAACTCTTGCAATCTATTGGCAAAACTAAGAACTAATTCGTCTGGTTTTTGTAAAATTTCTTCAATTTGCCCATACAGAGAGTGCATATTCTCAGTAGATGGGTATATTTATTATATTGTTTTTATGAAATCTTTAATAATATTGATTGTTCCATTAAACATTGCCTTGTAAGTATCTCCTTTTAATTTAATTTTCAAAATTGGAATTAATTAGCTTGATCTGCTGCTGATAACGTATTCTTGGCATGCTTCAATTTTACGATGTATTCATTTACCGAAATATTTTTTCCATCAAATTCTGGTACCAAATTAGCTACATATTTTAATGGTAAGCGTAGCGGATTCTCCGCCATGTTGACACCGTTGGCAAGATTGTCGTCAAAAAAATTATCAAAATCATAAATAAAATTAAACTCTGAATTACTTGGATTTCCCATTAAGCTAGGCTGGTCACTAATACCTTCTATATCTATTAACGATGTCTCCTCCACTCCTTGTAGAAATTCGGTATTATTAACTGTTCTGTCTAGGTCTATTGGAATCGCTGTGGCTGATGTTATAAGTGAAAATATCGAATGATCTGGCTTTTCTACTGTCTCGAATTTTTTTGTTTTGAAGGTGTTAGCGGTATATTTAGGCTTGGGTGGTTTTTATTAAGCTGCTTGATTTACTTTTTGATTGCTCACGTAATTCGCCCTTGTGTTGTATCTTCCTGCTTTGAGTCCTTATTTTCTTTCAAAATTTCTTGAATTTCTAGATTCTGTTTACTTTGTTGATATGTATCGAGTGTTACTATTTGTTGGCTATCTTCTAGCTTTTTATTATTTATATCAGATAATAGTACTTGCTGATTATCTTATCCATCCGCTGTTTGTCTGCGGCGACCGAATTACTTTCTTACATTTTGTATATGATTTTTGGATTCAATGGATTACTATATCCTTTATTAATGCTGGATTTTAACTAACAGCATTTCTAGTTAATCTTGACCTCTATGTGTCGTTTAGGGATATGCGAATACCCGAAAAACTCGAGTCGGGTCGAGTCAAGTTTTTATTTCATGTTCGAGTCGAGCACTCGAAAAAATTGAGTATCCGAACTTATCGAGCTACTCGAATTTTTCGATCTATTCTTGCAGTAAAATTGCTCCGCACAGCGTAGGTCGGATTAGTTAGCGTAGTAATTTTTCAAGGGTCAGATTCTCGCGTTCAGTGTAAAAATACTACCGCTGTTGTAAAATTACTATACACCGTTGTGAATTTACTTATACTGTTGTAAACTTACTGTGCTAGACATAGCACGGATTGGTTTACTACTGGGTTAGTAATATTACAACATTTTTTACAGTGTAACCCTGAAAATAGGCCGTCCCGCGGACGAGCATAAATGTAGCGCGCTTTTCAAACTGGGATTCACAACTGCAGTTACGAGAACAGTAAGAGCAGTGCGTTTTTTGCGACTTCTATAGGGTTTGACCACGACGATATCTACCATCAACATAAATCAAGTGACGCAATCAAGTGTAAAAATTGTTTGAACGCGGTGTCCAGATATACAGGGTGTCCGATGACGAGGTCTAGCTGGTGCGCTTCGTGGTTTTTGGTATCTAGGTGTAAAAATCATTCAAGGGCGGTGTCTAGGTGTACAAGGTGTCTGATGACGAGGTGTAGCTGCTGCGCTTCGTGGTTTTCGGTGTCTCGGTAAATAAATCATACGAGGACGGCGTCTAGGTATACAGGGTGGCCGATGACGAGGTCTGGGTAGTTCGCACCGTGATTTTTGGTGTCTAGGTGTAGAAATAATTTGAGGGTGGTGTATATCACAACAACAGTGATTTCATGTTAGTGATAAAAATTTTAGAAAAAAGCTGTGGTCGAAAGGTGCTAAATATGCTTATATTTTATTTTTACGACGTCGCATATAAAATACTCAAAAAATTTTACTAAAATGGATTTTTGTTTATTGGTGAACAACTAAAATTTTTTATGTATTAGAACTTCACATAAACACCATAAGCACAATGAAACGGGCATGTCGAGTTACGTAGTAATTATCTTGAGAGTTGTTCCTCACTTTATTACTATAAAATATAATAAACTTAACTTTGTTTGATTGATTACAGTTCTTTTTTATCTGTAATTTTGTTGCGAAACATATCAAACTCGCCTAACCTTTTACTTTTTTGAAAGTTAATTTTTTTTTAGATTGTAATTTCGTCAGTTTTTCTTGATAAGGATAATCATTTTGACATTTTTGAATTTTGATAAATGCTCTGTCATTACCTTTGTGAATATACGTATAGATGCATTTTATACTCTGAATAGATGCACAAAATTTAAGATTCATCTGGCATTTGTATTTCATTAACAAAAATTTATTATATGTGTAACAAGGAACAACGTCCCTTGCCATGCTGGTAATCGAGGCAGGATAGAGAGTGACGATATAGGGCGGCGTTGGCTCAAGTGGTAGCATGTGCACCTAGAGTTCTCGGGGGCGCTGGATCGATTCTTGGTCCCGGCGTCTCCGTTTTGTGATTTTCTCCTCACGTCAAAGTCTCATCCCGTTACATATGGTACAACTATTGAATTATCAACTGGAATTTCTACCTTATTTTTAGTTCTATGAATATGATTTTCAGAACTATTGGCTGTTCTCTTTTGTTGAGGATAACCATCTTGTTTTATTATTGTAACATTAGCAAAAGGTTTTGGAAGTCGTTTATTGCATTCATGCTTAGGATTCTTAAGACACGGACTTGTTTCCTCGTAAGGTCCATGAAGCATGTGTTTAATAATTAATTTCTTAAGTTTTTCATTATTTGAAATTATTACAGTGGAAATAAATTTATTAATATGTTCTGAGGTTATTAATTTTTTGTCATGATGTAATGTTATTAAAATATGTGCATGTGATAAACCTCTTTTTTGAAATTAAAAATTAAAAATGAGAAAGGGTAAAGATTAAAAATTAAAAATGTATAAACTGAGATTTTGAAATGAAAAAATTTATAAAACAAAAATGTTGAGTTGAAATATTGCGATAGGTGATATTTATAGTTAAAATATTGCAAAAGCGATATTTTTAGAAATGTCCAAATTTAGGTTTTCAAAATCATACCTTTCCAATATTCTGGGACTTAAAATTTTACCTTTCGTTATTATTTCAATTCGTAATTTTTGCCTCTCAAATATTTATTTTTCAAAATTTGTACCCTCACCCCACCTGATACACTCGTATTTTGGGTTCTTTTTGACCTTACCTAGATTGAAGTGCGCATGGAATTCTCTCCCGCAACATATCTTCTATAAATTATCTTTTATACATGTAAATAAACCTGAATTTGTATATTTTTGTAAGGGCATTTATGCCCCTTAATATAATAATAAATGAATAAATAAAATTAATTTCAGTTCTTTCCGTTTTGGGTTGCACGTTACGTTATAAATAAATCTGGTCTTCCACATTATATCATTATAGTCATTGCATCCTGATAATGTTGTAATTCGGGAAATTTTGAATATTTTATTTTTGGTGCAAGTAATGGCATTCCAATATCTAAAAAAAGCATATTCGTGATCAAATATATTAATAATTTTGGTAAAACGTAATTTTTAAATTACTTTTTACCAAAATGGTAGGGAGCCAAAGATGTCAATTTTAATAATTTTTGGGTATTTAGCACAAATTAATTAATTCATAGCTCCTCCGAGAAGTATTTTTCACTAGAAACATCAATATACTTATTTTTGTAAAATTTTCTCACCTTCTTAATGAAAATACCCTTAAATTTATATATATATATATATATATGTGTGTGTGTGTGTGTATGTGCGTGTGTGTGTGCGCGCGCGTGTGTGTGATTTTTTTTAAAGGGCTTCAAGCAATTCATAAGCTTCGTCAGAGGCTTTAAATATGAATTTTAATTATTTTAGCACAAAGGCTATAGCCGGGTTACTATGGTGAAATGGCCCCCTTGGAAAATGTATATATGTTATATACCATTCGATGGGGGATAAAAAAAAAACTCCCATAGCCAAATTTTTAGCTCTCTGCCTAGTGCGC